>JAKUAD010000012.1:0-251879 GCA_030579095.1 Starmerella davenportii
TACGGCTTATTTCTCCATGATACGGCTTATTTCTCCATGATACGGCTTATTTCTCCATGATACGGCTTATTTCTCCATGATACAGCTTATTTCTCCATGATACAGCTTATTTCTCCATGATACCATCTTGCGTAGCTTAAATGGCATTCATATCACTGTGCCTTCTGTTGCCGATCTCTTCCAAGTCGGACAAGCTTTTCTTTAGCCACCCAAAACATAAATGTAGACCACATTTTGGTACTCTGCACGATGCGTTGCTATTACTATCATTGTGAAATCATCTATCGGTCCTCAGTATACGGTTCGAAGATACCTCCATCCTAACCGTTTCAGAAGCACCTCAGAACTGCGTTTGGATATTACGCGTTCACCCGTAAGTTGTTCCGCGTATTGTTTGTAATCTCCGTTCGTGAAGAATACGGGTATCTTAAAAGGAGTCCAAGTAGGCGACTGTTTAGAGAACACCTCGTCACCGAGGTGCGCCAATGAAGCAGATTCTTTGCTGCTGAAAATTACGGCGCTGACATTAGCTTCCGCGCACCTGCATGCTGTAGTGTAAACATCGCATTTTCCTGCATCCGTGACGAGTAGCACCTTTTCCGCATACCTTCCTAGCCCCTTTAAATCCAAGCTCGAAGCCGCGACCCACGTTAGTGGTGAGTCTATTTCGACCATATCTTTAAAATTCCCTTTCACCGCGTCGTAAAGCTGTTCAGGCCCGAATGCGAAAATTTCAATCCCATTTACATCCAGCGCACAAGGTGAAAATCTGCTGTCAATCCGCATTTCCGTAGGCGACGACCCCACCGATATACCTACTCTCTTGGAATCTCTTATCGCTAGCGCTGTCGTCACCAAAAGCAATACGCAAAATGCCACAGCAAATCCTTTCTCTGCGGTCTCAGATTTGGAGACGCGTTCAACACCGGTGACTATCCGGCGTCCAAGGCTATTCACTTTCGTTAAAAATGGCATATCGACGGTTGTGCCAAACAAATTCTGCATCCGCTTTAAAAAATGGACCGTAGATAGCTTGTGACATTGCCTTTTAGGATTCCTGTTTCGGAGTTAAGTATGGAACAACAAGTCTTCTATATCTCAGAGGAGGTTGCACCGCCATGTCCAATGGCCACCACCAAAACTGTAACGTCAATCATGGTATATGATTGGACGTGTTGCACCGGAGCACACCCGCACTCTAGGCAGCAGTATTCCGCAATCGGCTGTAGACACGTCTGGAACATGCCTGTATTCAGCCCCACTTATAGTTGAGGAAAACGTGATGATGCCAGAGGAGATACGCACCAATAACTAGGTCGCGGTGGAGACTAAAAGAGCATCGCACTTAAGCAATAGTATACTTATGTTCACCGCTGATAGGGAATACTTCGTGCCAAAGTACCTTAGGGGCACTCGAGTCCAATACTGTGTTTCAGTCGCTTGTGTCCTAGGAACATCTAGTATTTTGATGTGACCAGCGAAGTTTCTCCTGCACTTTGGTTTATCGCCAATAATGCTGTGATCTGCGTTTTGGGGATCTGAAACTCTCGCATACTAGGTCATAACATTTCACACGTAGGCGTACCCCTTCGGGTAGTGGTAGCGAGGCGATCGCAAATCGGACATCCCGGAAGTACAGAAAATACCAAATGGAAAATGTAGTGAGTATAAAAAATGCAACGATATAATTACGTCCAAGGTCTTTTGAAGTGCGTCCTGGATATTGTAAGAAACGACCGAAAGGGTAGACAACACAATAAAGCGAGGGAACAACGTAAAAAATCTTGAAAAATTTGAATGTTCGATATTTCCTAACCGTTTCCTGTCTATACGCGTCAAAATCCTGGTTTCGCTTAGCAGCTTCCACGCGGAGCGCTTTAACCAGTCTCGACTCCGCCACAGTGCTTTGGTATTTGAAGGCCAGATATTCTTTCCGTGCCTTATGATATGATGTCCAGGCCAGTACTGATGAATAAAGCCAAAGGGCAAGTATGACCGCGACCATCTGTGACTTGCAAATGTCTTCTTCATCCAGCATATCCATTACCGACCACTATTCTACAGATTTATTCGGGTCTGTCAGAAAAGTAGGAAAACTGCTGTCAATTTTCTTGAACATGTTTCTCTCAATTTACTCGGTCATGTTCACTTCAGGGAAGAGTTTGAAAGAATCGAGGTTTGTGTTACACACTGTCGGGGAGGTTCGGAATTGCTGCTTGAGGACTGCTATACTGACAAAATAGAAAATGGAGGAGGAAATCCAGTGAAAAACGACGGAATGAAAATGAAAATTCAAGATTCCATAAAATCCCAGCATAGAACTGAGCACCATCCCCATGGACACATAAATTTGACCCATGCATACGACGCAACGGTCATGCGGGACGTCAACAAAAAATGAGTCAAACATGCTCCACTCATAATGAGAATGATTTGTTAATTCTCGAATCGCCGAAGATAATCGATCTTTCATCGAACGCGGAAGAATAAAGAGATCGGCAAATTAGTTCACCCGCAGAGTGAATACCACAAACCCAACGATATATGCGCATAAAGCGAGCAAACACAGAGATTTATTTATCTCCCATATAGTGATTATCTCGTCAGCTCTAGCCATCGAGGTAGTCTCCTGGAGGAGAAAGGGTAGTTCTTAAGATATTAAGAGGATCTTCAGCACGTTCAGTACTCTCAAATACTCATGGGTCGTGTACTCATCTTCATTTAATTGGTGTCAATCTACCAACTCTATTCCGCCAACCCAACTTTGCGATGTGTCAGCACTGTCTATATACCCCAAAATGGGAATGGCCATGATGCCCCCGCATGGTCAAGATGTTGGACAACAGAGCTGTTACCCGGAATCGTACATCATCTCAGGGAAAGCATATATTGAAAGTTTTTGTACAAATGCATTTCTGGGCTGGCGTACCGTGGGTTTTGTTTCTTCTCTGTGTTGAGTTTATGATTAGGCTATATACTCTCTGGGCAAGGTGACAGCATTTCTGACCTTACTGTGGAGAATCAGATCGGGAAATTTTGGTGTAATCGAGGATTGCTCCTGAGTCCCGAAGAACACTTCGCAATAGGGTTCCGCTACATACAGTTTAATACGCAAGTATTGTCCTACTAGACGATCTTGAAGTTCCGAAACGTGGGTTCAGAATCAATCTGACAGTGATGACGCACCGTCATTTCTCACAGAATACTGAGTTGCGTCGGATGAAGATACAGATTCAAAATGAACTTAAAATTTGGAAACCTTAGAGCGAGTAGTATATATTTGAGGCAAAGGGAGACAAACTTGTCATGCAGGAGGTAGAAGAAGCCTCCGACCCATCACTGGCGGTCACTGTACTATTTTCGGGTGTCTTATACACAGGCCTGCTAGCCTGGATATCATATTATCACGTGCGGAAGCAGTACTTGGCGTTCAAGTATCAGAGCGGTGTGGCAGGGTCGAAATTGGAAAACCTTCTACGTGTAGAAGCGGCAAAGCGCAACCGAGATTTTGACGAGTACAGAGATTATGTTATTCAGAACTATAGATGGTTCAAATACTACCAGTTCTGTCGTGTTGTTATTCTCGGGGGTTGCGTTGTTTGTCCCATCGTAACCTACTTGGAGAAGACGGAGCAAGCCTAAAATTACTTGGAAAGAACTTGGCTATAGGGCTTGTGGTATTTACTGTGTACTGTGTCTGGCATAACCTGCTGTACCGCGATGTCCGTTTCCCGTTTGGCGCCACACCACTTCCCGCAGGAGTGGCTTACGTGTGAGCGTCTCTGTGTTGAGAACCACGTTAGTCATGCACAAAGATTAAGGTGGTTGGAGAACCTTCTGGAGCCTTGGGTGTGTCCACCAGTCTCAAGTATAAATAGGAGGAGACAGAACTCTATTGATAGAGAGGGAATGTCTCCGACATACATACGATGAAACTTCCAGACCTCTAAATCTTACTCTGGTTAATCATTTCTCCCAGTGATCTTACTTAAGGGTCGCGACCTGTACACAAATCCCGTATCAGGTGTTCAACACTCTGCGCGATTTATGCAGTCCCAGTATGAGCTCCGATACCGGAAAATTGGTCTCAAAGCTCCTAGGCTTGGTGTCGTTTTGTTGGAGTGTATATCCTCTGGGATTTTCACGTAACCCTCAGCTATAAGTAGGCCTGAATACAGGCATATACATAAGCTTTTTACCGCTGATAGTGAATACTTCGTACCACAGTACCTCAGGGGGTCTCAGGTCCAACACCATATATATAAGCTTTCTCAGTGCTCTAAACACATCGTACCAGAGTACAACAGTTGCACTCAGGTCCAACCATATGGGGTGTTCCGATTGTGAAAACTAAATAACATGACTGAGGATAAAACCAATCAGAGTACGAATTAGAGATCAAGATAATCCATTGTGCGTGCGCCTGAGGCTTTCCTCTCTCTGATGAGTAAAGAACGGCCTCAGCCTATTTGTGCTTGAGACCGCAGGATACAGCCAAATCTCTGGGATATTCTCCAGTCACCCCGACCGCTTGTGCGGTTGAAAATTACAGGTATTTACGTTTTACTGCCCTTGGATTAATGCAAACTAAAGTATTACACTAGATATCCGTAGTGTAGGCTACAATTGCCGACCTGGCCCCCAGGATAGCATGTCCTCTCCTGAGTCTGTACAACCAGCCTGTGCACAGTGTGCGAGTTCGGATCTAGAAGGGTACCTAATACTACTAAATACACTCCAGTTCTCTTCACAGAAAGCCAGTCTAGGTGCTATCTACTCTTGTACGAGGTGTAGTATTTGAAAAACGAATAGGTTCCCGTCGATGATAACCTCACTCCTATGGCGCTGCGTCGAAGCCGAAAACTCGACCTTTTCTCGACGACAACTCGCAAAGGTAAAATTTTGAGCTAGAGCAGACTTCCACCTCCTTTTCAGGACTCCCCTTGCTTCGTAAATCTTTTAGATACGCTGCCATTTTGGGGGAGAGGGGTGATGGGAACTCGGGATGGCGCAGGTGTTCAAACACCAAATACGAATCCCGGTACACAACAACATCTTTTCCAATCCATGGAGCTCCTGAAGTATGCGTCAGATCCTCGGTATCCAATCAGGTCACTTTGAAACTATGAATTTCGCTGTGAGGGGTAAAAAACCTGAAGGCGGGACATGCAGGCGAGCTTGGAAGAGAATGTAGACTATAGCAG
This sequence comes from Starmerella davenportii, assembly GCA_030579095.1. Lineage (NCBI taxonomy): Eukaryota > Fungi > Ascomycota > Dipodascomycetes > Dipodascales > Trichomonascaceae > Starmerella > Starmerella davenportii. Next base: position 5,205 of record JAKUAD010000012.1, read on the forward strand.
CTCGAGGGGAGTGAACTACTACACAACGAGAAGACCTATTCTGACAGTACATTGGCTTGGTCTCGAGAAGGTTTTGGAGACAGGAGCGTAAACATGTTTTCAGTCACCCAAGTTCACCCTAGGGAAAAGCCAGAAGGAATCGAGATTGGTGTTACAAACCGTCGGAGAGGTTCGAAACAACCGCCTGACAACCCCTATACCCACGAAATATAATACGAAAGAGGAAATCGATTGTAAAGCCACTGCCATCGCGGGATAATTGAGAACTTCGTATGTGCCAGTCATAAAATTAATCAGGATCCCCAAGGACACAACAAGCTGACCGTGACATACTAAGCAGCGGTCGCTATGTACGTTGACAAAGAATGAGTCGAACTGTCCTTCGGGGTACTTTGGCTTAAGTTCATAGATCATGTATGACAATTGACCTTTTAGGGAGCGCCGAGAATCGTGAATCGCACAGAAATAATATGTCCGCGCCGCAAACGTGACAATTCCAATGATATGCAAAATCAGGATGAGCGCACATAGATTCTTGTTTATTTCCCACAATGAGAATCTCGCAATAGTGTTCATGGTCACCTCAAGATCAAACGCCAGAAATGACCGTACTTATCATATGAGATGGGCACGTCTTACAAGGGTAGCCTTATCCAATCTGAGTTGCTAACTCTATTAGGGCTCGTGACGATGGAACTCCAACACTAACTCAGCGTCACATCTCGTTATCTCGTACCTCGGCGAGTATGCATCGTCTGCTCCGCTAGACAAAGGTTTGGAAGAGCTCTGTTGCATGTAGTCTAGAGTTATTCTTGAACCCACAGATATACAAATGAGTCTCAATGCGGGAGTGTAAATCTTCTGATTTTGTTGAGAACCACGTTAGTCATGCACAATGATTAGCATGGTTCGACAACCTTCTGAAGCCTTGGGTGTATCCGCCAGTCTCAGATATAAATAGGAGGAAACAGTCCTCTGTTGAAGAGAAAGGGAATCTCCCCGACATACGTACGATTGAACTTCTAGATCTCTAATTCTTGCTCCGGTTAATCATTTCTCCCAGTGCTCTCTTATCTAAGTGTCACGACCTGTCTACAAGCCCTGTATCAGGTGTTCTACAATTTGTGGGAGTATATATCCTCAGTCATCATCACGTATCCCTCAACCATAAGTAGGTTTGAATGCAGGCATATAAGCTTTTCATGGATACTTCGGCCTAGAGCACTTCAGGGGCACTCAGATCCAATGCGCAGGCTAACGATGATTCTGACGTTGTGTGCACGACTAGGAATGGCAGCATGTTCATAATAGCTGACCATGAGAGCCTTTAGATCAAAACATTTCACGACCAGCAGAATGCTCATTAGTCTGTTTTTTAGGCAAGCTCGATTATCAAAAATTGGTCACAATGTTAGAGCAATTTACATTCAAAAATCTAAATCTTCTGGCGAGCAATCCTCGGCTCCATATATATGTCTCATGTTCATGCATGGGGTGGTATGGTGGATGAAAAAGTAATTTGCTTTTCGCAAAAGAACACGCTCATATTTGCGACCTGGGTTTACGCACCTATGCTGGCCTGGACGACATATCATTATGCGAGGAAAGAATACTTGGCCTTCAAATATCAAAGCACGGTGGTGGGGTCGAGACTGGATAAGGTGATGCGCGTGGAAGCCGCTCAGCAAAATCTGGATTTCGAGGAGTACAGGGAACGAACTACTCGAAAATATCGAACATTCAAATTTTTCAAGATTGTTTACGCTGTCCTTTCGCTATACTGTGCGGTCTGCCCTTTTGCTTTGTTCTTAGGAAACCCAGCACGAAGCTCAGAAGACCTTGAACGGAATTGCGTTTTTTCGCTTTCTATATTCACTGCGTTCTCCGGCTGGTATTCACTGTATTTCCGGGATGTCCGATTTGCGATCGGCCCACTACCGCTACCTGAAGGAGTAGCCTACGCGTGAGATGTAGCAGCTGTGATCTTGTTTCTGTAAGTACTAGATCCCTAAAATCACGAATCGCGATCTTGGTGCCAAAAGCAGATTACAGGTACCATTCCTGGACGCTAAAATACGATCCTGGCGCGCAAGCGACTCAAACACAGACGCGTTCCTTCGTTATATATGCAAAATATTAGTGCCGAATTCATCTTAGAGAAGCATTAGAAGAGCAGGTTTCGGAATTTGGGTTGTCAAAAGTCGGCGCTGACCTCTACAGAATGCCCCAAGCCGAATGTTATCTTGAGGTATTACATAACTGATGTCTCTAAAAGGTCTGCAGCGCAGCTTTCACCATGTCCCTAGGTCGAAAGTCCGAATAATCAAGAATTCGAATAATGAATTGTTCTCTTGACTATAACGAGGACCCTGTGGAGTTGTGTGGGAACTGATTTGCAATAGTCATCATTATGTTGAGAACCACGTTAGTGATGCACAGTGATTAGGGTGGTTAGAGAAACTTCTAAAGCCTTCGTTGGCTTTTATCTACTCAGGAACTGAGTCATGTTTTGGATAACTATCGGTTCCAATATTTAGTTGGGAAACACGTAATAATGCTGGAGGATATACGCTCCAAATAGACACCAGCCAAGGTGCCCTGAGGTTGATTTGCGGGTACCAGAGATCATTTTGCGACTTAGGAAAACTCGAGGAGAGGCTTACACGTAAGCTACGCCTTCGGGAAGTGGAATGGCGCTCAATGGAAATCGGATATCACGGAACTGCAGGTAATACCAGCTAGAATATACCGTAAATATCACAAGCGTAGTAGTATAGCCCCGTGAGAGTGATTTTAAATTCGGCTCCGGGCTCTCCAAGTAGAATGCAAAGGGCAAAAACACGCAATAAGCGAAAACAACACCATATACAATCTTGCTGTATCCGAACCATACGTATTTCTGGAGAACACGACCTCTATACTCTTCAAAATCTATGTTGCGCTTTGCCGCTTCTATGCGTAGTAGATGTTCCAACTTCGACCCTACTGCACCACTCTGATACTTAAACGTCACGTACTGCTTTCGTGCGCGAAAGAACAATATCCAAATCGCTAGACACAAGTACAGGAGACCTGAAAATTCTAGAGTGATCACCACTGATGTGTCTACGGCTTCTCTTCTATCCTGCATGATAAGTTTGTGTCCTTTGGTGTAATATATATGGCAAGTCACCCTAAGATTTCCAGATGTTAAGGCTATTTTGAGTTCATATCTCTTACCCGACCTCACTAAGTATTCCATCATAAAGATCAGTGCGACATCACCATCAGATCGAGTGGAAACCTCCATTTCAGATCTTCAAAACTGTCTCATTCGACGTGCGCAAAAAGACACTCTGCATTGGAGGTCTATCCTGAAGAGATTGCCCGAGTGTCGGAATTCCATGTTGCATTCCATGTTGGACCTGAGTGCCCTGGTTCTCATCAAGAATAGAATAGTTGAGGGTTACGTGATAATGCCAGAGGGTATACACTTCAACAGTTAACGTAACAGAGTTTGTAGAGATAAGCACCGATTTAATTAAGAATGGCACTACACCCATATATAAGAGTACTGGGCATGTTGTATGTCTTCTTAATATTGTAAGAACGAGCTGTTTTCCCACAGGAGACTGTCGTGCGATGGTAAGGGCAGACGCTGTAATTACGTTGTGGGAGAAAAATAAGGCTCTTTGTGTGCTCCCTTTATGCACATATATCGCTGGGGTTGTGGCTTTCACTCTGCGGGCGAATTACTTTGCCGATCTCTTCGCTCTTCGGCGTTCGATGAAAGATCGATTGTCTTTGGCGATTCGAGAATTGAAAAATAGTCCTAAGTATGACAGGAGAATTTTTGACTATGATTTTGTTAATGTCCTCCATGACCGGCGCGTCGTGTGTCTGGGTCAAGTATGTGTGTCCACGGGGATGGTGTTCAGTTCTATGCTGGGTATTTATGGAATTGTGACTTACCCTTTGCATTCTATAGTCCTTCACTGGATATTATCCGTTTCTTTCTATTTTGTCGCCATAGCAGTCCTCAAGCGACAATTTCGAACCTCCCCGACAGTGTGCAACACAAATCTCGATTCTTTCAAAATCTTCCCTGAAGTGAACATGACCGATTAAATTGAGAGAACCATGTACATGTATAGCTCAAGCAAGTAGGAATCAGTTTGATCTTTCTGGGAAATAGGAAGAGTGTTGGGCCTAAGAGCCCCTGAGCTTATGTATATGCCAGTATACAGGCCTACTTACAGAGGGATACGTGATAATGCCAGATGATACTCCAACAAAGGCAAATTTGAAAGTGTCGTAATGGCTTTTGTGTAGTTCCACACGATCGCCTCTAGGCTCTGGTGCTTAATCTGAATACTCAGTCATCCCTCTGTAAGTAGGCCTGAATACAGGCATATACATAAGCATTTTACCGCTGATAGTGAATACTTCGTACCAGAGTACCTCAGGGGGTCTCAGGTCCAACAGGGACCATGTTCAAGTATAGCTCAAGTAAGTCGGAACCAGTCTGACCTTCTGGAAAACATGAAGAGTGTTGGACCTAAGTGCCCCTGAGGTACTCTGGTAGGGAGCATTCACTATCAGCAGTAAAAAGCTCATATATATACCTGTATTCAGGCCTACTTATATTTGAGGGTTACGTGACAATGCCAGAGAATTCACACCCCCACACCTCCTATATATACTCGAGACTGGTGGACACGCCCAAGGCTCTAGAAGGTTCCCCCCATCCACCCTAATCAATGCGCATGACCAACGTGATTCTCAACATCTCAACAGCTGTCGATCACCGCACTGAAGAAACGTTTGGCACAGATGGATACATCCAAAAGTCTGTAATGCTCCTCAAACACTCTAAGAATTGATTACCGTGGTCAGAATACGATATGTTCTAGCTCAGAGTGCTTCTTGTGGGAGGGCTCAAGCCCAACCTTGCAAGAAAGTCCCTGGTCGCATCAGGGAGCTAGATGTTCTTTGCACGAAAGCAAATCAATCGAAGCTAGGTGAATTCCGTTTTTATATGTAGGGCTTGTTCACGTAGACTTGATTTTTTAAAAAGAGCAATAGAAGAGCCGTTATTCGAAATTTCGATCGTCATAAAAACTCAAGTCAAACCTTGATCTACGTAGTGGCATTCGAGTAGTCGACTAGAGGAAATTACCTCCAGCCCCAGAAGATTGATTTGGGTACGAAGCCATGAAGAAACCGTCGCGAACCTGCAGAATCTCGCCGAATCCGACTAGCAAGCATAAATCTCTATTGTATCAATTACTTGCCCTCCTGTTCTTTACCAAAAGTTGCGTAATACCATCAAAGGTCTCAATACCATATGTGACCAGCCTGTGAGCGATCCACCGTTTTGACGTAACCCATATCCTTTATTGTGACAGTCGCACATTTAGTCTCAAATCAAAATATCCTAAATCGGAGCGTTTAGTCCAGTAAGAGGAAGACCCAGTAAGGCGGATCTGCGCTTACTAGCTAATTGGTTTACGCCAGCATACACTTCTTTGTTTCAGGACATCCGATGACACGAGACAATTTAGAACGCGTTCCAGAATGTTCACAGCAGGGTTAGCGCTCATTTTTCTAACACGGGTACACGCTAATGAATATCTGTGCAACCTCTTGAACACGAGGTTTGAAATCAGGTCGTGACACTGAGATATGATCACTATAAAATATTATCAAGTAGGGTAAGAGCTAGAGAAGTGGAAGTTCCATCGTACGTATTTCTGTTCATTTGTCTAAGACAGTCTTTCTCCAAAGAATAAAGTATTGTTTTGACCTCTTAATACTTGAGACCGGTGGATCCAAGGCTCTGGAATGTTCACCAACAACTTAAGCACATTGGATGACTAACGCGGTTACCAGCACATATATATAGCTTCTTCTCTCTGCTGACTAGAGACTATTTTCGGCCTGGAAAGTAACGCACAAATTGAACTTCTATACTCTCTGGGTAGAATGCCTCACGTACAGCGATCCCGACACAGAAGGATGGAAGCCTTGCTAGCGGCTACGTATACAAACAGCGATTGCGGTGCTTGAATGCCAGGTTTCCGGGCTACTCTGAATGCCGAATGCCATCGGTACTGTTGAGAAAGTCGTCGATCTAGTGCGTCCTACGGAGTTACGAAAGGATAGGCAAATCCATAATGAAGCAAGTGCCGGTTGCACTTTTACAAGATGGATTGGGTGGTGAATATGAAAGGAGCAGCTTATGATGATGACGCAGAATGTGTGGGATGGCGAATGAGAAATGAACGCAACGGCTCACACAATAAACTGCACAGTGATAAAAATCAATAGCGTGTTCGGCGTCGAGCAGCTACGGTCGCTTTCTCTGCAACGATGATGCGGAATGAATAGAGTGGTAAATTCCGATTGAGCGTGACGGCTTACGATGATGGCAAGGTCCGATATCTGATCGTGCGCTGTGTTGTATGGAACATGGGAGTTTCAGTTGAGCCAACGAACAAAGCATAGCGCCAGGGTGATCAGACCGGGGGAGTCCAAAATGACGGCTCGGGTTTGTATTGAATGTATGGCCGCCATGACTAGGTTCGCGAGTGTTGATTTCCAAGCCAGTTCGGAGACCTTCTTCTTAAAATTCTTACTGATCGCCTTTCTAAATACGAGTGAGAAGAGGAGGATGAAAGCTACAACAGCGCAATACGACGATGCCCACCACGTGTCAATTTGAGGGGCCTTCTTCTCCTCAAACAGGTAGCAGCACCGCACCAGGTTTACGAGGAGGTTTACCGAGCCCACACTCAAGAAGGCGAGCCGTATCCCCTGCGACGGTACACGACCATCGGGATTATCCTCAAACAACCCGTAAAAGGGAGGTTCAAGCTCGTCTTCACCGGGCTGGAATCCCAGGAAGTGATACAGCGTGACCGCAAGCTGCAGCACAACGCCAATCAGAGTAGCCCAAGCAGATACGTAGCCCGAAAGCAGTTCCAAGTTAGTGGCATGGAGACAGGTTGCTGAATGGAACAGAAGCAAGGTGTGCTGGTTCCTGATGTCAACATAGCCATTCCAGGATGGATACAGGAAGGGCCAGGTGACAAGACCGAGAGTAGTAGCCGTGGGAATGCCGAGGAATATCCAGAAGTGGCGAAGAATTGCGCAGTTTCTCGCAAGGGCAGGTACTACGGCGCCCATCAATCCAGCGAAAACAACCTCTTTCGCCGGTGCATTGAGCTGCTCACTCCAGTGAAGTGCTGAGATGATTCCATACAGAACACCCACAGTTGCAGCATAGATCAAAACCGGCCATGAGGTGAGTGTCATCGTGTACATTACCTGGAGCAGTACACCCCACAGAGCACCTGCTACGTATGGCGAAGCAGCCACCAAAAACTCATAAAACATGGAAGGGGTCCTCACTGTCCAGCGCTGACTGCAGCTTCTTTTAATGCCATCTGGATTGAAACACCATGGAGAGTTTAATTTTATAGTCAAAGTAGCTACTTGAAATTGGACGTTTTTCCCCTCGATTGCACACATTGTCCCTGAACGAGGAGTCATAAGTGCTAAATTCAGGATTATTGCCCGCTCATCGATGGAATAGTACGCCGAAGCATTGTAAAATGAGCAGCACTGAGAATAGAGAGGCCTCGCGATAAAATTAGGTCTCAAACTATAACGGACTATGACGTGTCTTCTTTAGTCGCGTAGGGGGATTCAGATTTCGTACTTGTTGTGTTACTATGTTTTCGCGAGCGAGTAAACATCAGAGATTATTCGATTTTCCCTTTCGGGCCTCGTGCGTCTACCCGATTTATAGCCAGGAGGTATGTTGAGCTCCGGAGAACTCGTGCCGAGAACCTTCCGCGATTGGCATGCTGAACTTCTGATACGGGGTCTGTGAGGAGGTCGTGTAACTTAGATACAACGTCATTGGGAGATGTGATTTAATCATCGTACGTCTGTCAGAGATATTCTTCTCCTCCTCTCGGATAGATCCCTATATCAGCCTGCTTATACTAGAAACCAGTGGACATATACAAGACTCTGGACTTCCCTCCTTGATACGGTATAGATATGAGCTTTTTTCACTGCTGATAGTGAATACTTCGAACCAGAGTACTTCAGGGGCGCTCAGGTCCAACAACAATGCCAGAACGGGCCAAGTATAGTCAGGCGCACCATGCCGGGTGCTAGATCCTTGTAAGCTGCTAATGGTAAAATAAGCCCTCACAGATAGAGAGCTATGCTACTCGCGCTAAATACTACCACCATTGCCTTTAAAGTGCATTTTGTGTGAATATTGCTATATTGCGAACCTGTTTTATTATCCAGTTACACCTGGTTCAACGCAAGGAATTTCTTCTCCCCTGCATTCTCTCGGCACTCCCACGCTATTTGCTACGCGTTCAGCAATTTTTGAATCTCACGAAACAAAGTAGTTTAAAGGCATCGCGAGTCAGCGCATTAGCGTCGTAACCGGCACTCATTTCTCACTCATTATTAGGTGCCTCCTGCAAGCAAGAGAAGAACACCGCCACTCTTTCGATGGGACACAGAAGACGCGCAGGCGCAGAACGAACAAAAACGTACGCGAGTGCAGTGGCAGTCAGACGGTTATTCGCTGCTCCCTTCTAACATGCGAATCGTTTAGGTCCAGCGGCGACCAAAGAAAACCGCAAGAATGAGCACTGAAAGTCGAGAGGCTTGTGTTCAACACCTTGCCAAGAGGCCGTGATGGCCTGTGCGCGGCGACTTGCTTCGATGCGACTAGGTCTTTCTCACTGATGAGGGTTTCGGAGTAAGCAATGGCATATTCTGGTCCTGCGAATTGCACAAATCCGTGTCGTGTCAAAGCTGCGCCTACGTCAAGCTGAGTCGAGTGTAGCGGATGTGTAGCTTGGGACACGGCTAATCTGCCACTACCGCAAATTGTGCACATTCTATAGCGTTCGCTTTAGTTGAACAGGTATTAAGTCAAAGAAATCATGGCTCAAACTCGTACCCCTTCATGCGCTAGATTGCGGGTGACGTCTAGAGTCTAGAGTCTAGAACCGATGACTGTCTCCGCGCTGAGCGCGGGCACAATCCACAATCGCTCGAACTGAAGAAAAGGGTGCAGATTGTATGCGCCTGTCAGCCTTTTCGCTCCGCGTTCGTCGAGTTGGAGCACGTCGACCGCGGGCGCGATGTCACACACAAAGGTGACACTGAACAAATGCGGCGAGATATGTCCAATTGGCGGCCGAAATCTCAGCCAGATGGGGTCGTCCAGCAGTATTCAACCACTCCAAAGGGACGTCACGATGACAGTTCTCGTGCGGCACGCGTAGGACACCGTGCTTCAGCTAGGATTCGACACTCAGCGCGTTCTGCTTAAACGGTTCCGGAAGCAGTACATTACGCGCTCGGCGATGTCGTGAAGGTCGTACTTGCGGCTAAATAGCGTGCTGTCACGTTGCGGCGGGAGCGGTGCCGCGACGCGGAACAGAAACTCTCTGACAACGGCTAGCGGCAGTAGCTTGAAGTCGGACGTAACGCCCCGGCGCCGTTCACCCTGTAGCCTTCGAATGCGCCATGTGGTCGAGCGCATCGCTTACTGTGCGCTCAGCGAGCGCGCGCTAGCGCGGCCATCAGCGGCGCGAAACGCGGCACCGAGAAAGGACCGCGCGTAACCAGGTCAGGCACGAGGGCGTACAGTTTGCGCACAAGGTTGCGCTCAGTGAGCAGCGCGTCGGCATTCGTGGGATCCTCCAGCGCAGGTCGCTGTGCACGCTGTACTCTGCACGCTGTCGTCGCGAAGCTCGCTCTTTCCAAACTGCAGCCGGGGCTGCACGAGTCGCAGCGGAGCCGCTGGCGTCGTCTCAAACCCGAGACATGTGAACCGCTGCATGCATGCGAGCCCGGGCCAGCCGCTGCCCGCAAGCAGGCGCATGATGAACGGCTCCACCTGGACATTCAGATAGTGCCCTATCAGCACTATGGTCCGCGCCCAGACACTTCGAGATGAGCGCGTCGCGACGCGTGTCGCGTGCACGCGCCTCTATCCGCCTCGAGTGCCGGTCCAGGCGCAGCGAGTGCTGGGTGGCCGAGACACCGAGCGTGCGTCGCGCGCAATCAGCCACGGCGCGCCTCTGCAGCGCTGCCCGCGCACAGGCCGTGGTCAACGACGACGGTGTCGACGCCACCACTAAGCGCGACCGCGAGGTTGCGCGGTAGCGCGCACCGTGCGCGTCGGGCCTCCCGGTGGCGAACCGCGACGGCACTGATGCGGCTATGGCAGCGCGGCGCGCTGATGATGTATTCCTGCTGTCTCAGCGCGAAAGTGCACGTAGTAGCATAATACGTACCTCACCTGACGAAAATAATAAGTAGTAGTTGCAGGTCTCTGTGATAAGGCTCGAAAAGCTCGATCCCTGTGCCGAATAGGTTGACCTGCTGATATCGGTGGCCCACAAGCATCATAGCCAAAATTTCACCTGAGGTGCAATTCTGTGCGTCTGTCACTTGGTCAAGGACTTCACGTATGCTTCGATCTCCCGCGCGCGCGTCTCGTGCGCCTTTACGACTGATTCTAGACGAGATATTTGCAGAACCCACCCGTCAAAATTCTTTTTGGCCTGTGTAAATTCCTCTATCCACTGCTCGCTTCTGTCAGTCATCTCAAGCATTGATATATAAAACTGAGTGTATTCATTGAGAAGACCCTCGAGTCTCTCTATGTGGCCGACATATACCTCCGTATCATTCTCTAAGGCGAACTCGATTTTGTTTATGGCATCTTGGACTTCGCCCATGGGCGCAATGTGATGGCAGCGCACTCTGGCAGCGCTGTTCGGACCCCTTGGAGACTGCCAACGCGCAAATGATTATGTAATAATGATGGCGTTGCGGCATCGACATCGAAGAACAAGTAGCGAGAGGCACCAAATAATGGTTTTTAACTTCAAATCAGTGTAACATCAGCATGCAGACTCTCTCAAATGAATTGCGGTGATACCGACTCCAGCTTGCCCAGAACGTCTCCTGTACACACTATACTGCTAATGGTGCTTCCCATGCCAGCAGGGCGAGCAGGGTATTTATAGACAGGGTTCTTTCTATTCTACACTCGCGAGAAGTTGCGCACGCTTCGACCGGAAACTCTCACCATGATTCCAAGACTTCAGCCTCCCAAAGGTCGGCCCCCGCCGCAGAAATTGCATCTGATTACGCAGGTGCAGAAGCCTACTCAAAGCACCGAGTCCCAGTTCACGGCAGACGTGATGCGATCAATGTACAGCGCTCCTCCTCCTGTGCAGGCTCGAAATGTCCTCTCACACGATGTGCTGGATGCCCATACAACCCCTGGAAGATTGGAGATGACCTCGCAGGACTGGTACACCGCCTATAAAAATGGCGAGATCGCACACATTCATGAGATCGGCGAGGGCTCTGGTGGCATGGTGAGACTGTGCCAACTGCGAGTCAACGACAATCAGCCCTATGCTGCGGCGGCAGCCCTCGTGGGGAAGTTTGCCCTCAAAGAAATCCCTGCAAATCCCGACATGGATTTGCGCAAACAGATTTTGCGTGAGTTGCAGATCAATCGCAGCTGCAACTCGCCCTACATCGTAAAATATCACGGTGCCTTTCTTGTTGAAGAAGTTGGACAGATTTTCATTGCAATGGAGTACTGCGACGGAGGAAGCCTCGACGCCGTGATGCGTCAAGTGAGCAAAAAGCAGGCGCGCATCGGAGAACGAGTGCTTGCATACGTTGCGCACTCTGTGCTGCAAGGTATCACGTACCTTTACTCGCGACACATCATTCATCGAGACATCAAACCGCAAAACATTCTCCTCTGCGGCAACGGCGACGTGAAACTGTGCGATTTTGGCGTCAGCGGCGAGGTAGTGAACTCGCTAGTCACCACTTTCACGGGTACGTCGTACTACATGGCTCCAGAAAGGATACGTGGCCAGCCATACACAGTCACGAGCGATGTCTGGTCGCTCGGGCTTACGCTCATGGAGCTAGCCATGAACCGTTTTCCCTTCGACGCGTCGGCCCCCCTCACTCCCATCGAATTGCTCACTCAAATCGTCAATTCACCCCCTCCAGAGCTTCCAGACGAGCCTGGCATCAAATGGTCCGACTCGTTCAGACACTTCTTGAAATGTTGCTTGGAAAAAGATAGCGAAAAACGCCCGTCCCCTCAAAAATTGCTCTCCCACCCGTGGATCCGTGGCAACACCAAAAAAGAGAAGCCGTTTGATATGGCAAAATTCGTGCGCCAAGCATGGGAATAGCTAGCGCTAGCCTACGCTGACGCCAGGCTCTTTAACAGAAGCATAAAGTTAGCTACGTATATGTTCTATTCATTCTGAAAGTTACGCAGTCCTAGAAATATATACTGACCACGTCGTAGCTGTATTGCCACTAAGGGCTCTGCGGACGCTAATTTGGTCCCGCACATACATTTCGTTGTCTTTCCTCTGGCCGAAGTTCATAGACAACCTCTATTTGCTACTCCTCCTCGGGACGCAGCTGCAGCAAATAGTTTATTACCGAGCCACACTGGCTAGACTCAGAGAACGACTTACAGCATAGAGTCCAAAAATGACAAGCAACAAAAATGCATCAGCCGGGAGTCGAACCCGGGTCTCCAGATGACGTATCCGAATGGAAGTCTAGAATGATACCGTTACACTACCAATGCATAATGTAGTACATGATGGTTACTGTAAATACATCCAGTGTGAAAAAAGGGCGGAACGAGCTGAGATCCTCATATTCAGCATCCTAGGCATCGTCGTTCTAGTTTGTAGGACATCCAAACCTTTGTGTTCGTTTTTTGGGCCGAGATCACGCGCGCGTCGCACTGACACGATAGCTGTCAAAGGAGCACGCATTTAACACGTAATCGCGAACGCAAAGCAGATCTCTCGCATGGACAACAGGGCGATAGAGGTCGGCCTTTTAGAAAAGCGAGTGCGCAAATCGCGACACCAGCTCTTGCTCTTTCTATTTATAGGGGTTGTTCATCTCGTTGCGTGCCTAGTACTCTTCATACTGTATGAAGGACTCTATGAAACGTCCACGCGGGGGACAGCAGCGGTCATTGGCGTAGCCATGGGGGGACTTAGCGAGTCGGTTCTGCAGTTGTATACCCGCAAATATTCCTTCCCCACGATCGTTGAATATCAAGTGTGGGGTGCATTCAACGGTATCTGGACCCGAAGCTGGACAGAAATGCTCTACACCCATCTGCAGCATCCTTTGCTGATGATCCTTGCGGACCAGCTATTTGGAAACCCTCTGGCAATATTCTTCTACACAGGGCTGAATGCTTTCTGGCAAGGCTACGATATCGACCTGTACATGCAGAAAAACTACAAATCGACTCTGAAGATCTCACTCATCATTTGGCCCGTCGCCTCGTGTCTTCAATTCACGGTTGTTCCCGAGAACTTCATTGTTTTGTTCAATATCATCGTCAACTTCGTGTGGGTCCTGATACTGGGTATGCAGACCCCGCAATAGGGGACCCTCGGACGCCCATACCGAGCAATTCCTGCACACCAGGACATCTAAAATCGAATTCCACTAGCATTTTGCAGTTCATCTGACTTTTCCATAGGATCCGACCCATCGGACCCGCGCAGCCATAAGCATATGTCAGCAAGTACGTAGCTACATAGGATTCACTTTTCTTGTGCTCTCGGCGCGCCCTTGACGATGGCACTGCCTAACTTGAGGAAGCTTTTTGCCTCGTTCAGGACGGAGGAAGAAGAGCGAAATTACTCGCGTACTGCGTTTTTTAATCTGATTGGGTTTTTGGCCACTTCTGGCTTGTTCGTCATGATTGCTCATAAATCGGCCATCTCGTAGCCGCCCGGACACGACTGGTTCACGGTGGTCTCTGAATAGGCAGTGCGGTATCGAATGACCTCCCCTAAAGCCAAGTCCGAGCGATTCAGCCGGCTAGGGACGCAGATCGTCAGCAAGTTTACTGGGCGGTCCAAGGGACTAATTCGCGACGCTCGGAAGCGCGGTTGAAGGCAGACGCACCAGGTAACCCACGCCATCCAGGAATCCTACACACGGCAGCCTTTTCTGATGCCCCAGTACGAGGGCGGACGCTTTGAGGCCGTTTCTTTATTAGTAGCAGGCGCACAGGTGCCCGGCAGGTCTAGGCCGTCAAGCTCGCACTGCCGCTGGTCGCCAAATTGATGTAAAACTTGGCCATCTCGTACACCGTCCAGCATATCGCCGTTGACGGCATATTGAACAGCACCCGCGGCTTCATGCCGATCGTGAACCCCATTAATCCTTTTTTGTGATAGATATACGCCGCGGCCTCCTTCACGGAGTTCAGCGAGCGCGCGTTGGCGTCCTGTGTGACGCCTCGCGTCTGCAGTAGCGTCTTTATGACGTCGAACGGCGTGCTGATTGCGGCCGCTGTCGCGCCGGCAATGCCGCCGCTCAGACAGTGAGCCAGTGGATCGTTTCGTCTATTTTGATTCAGCACGTGCGAGACGCTGTCGTAGACGGTGAAATTGATGGCCGTGAACGGCACGTTCATCATCACCGTTATGGGATAGGAGACGTAAAAGGCTGACAGGCCCTCAGTACGCCAGATATGTGACGCCGTGCGGAAAACGTTCGTGTTGCCGCGGTGCAGCTGCATTCGCTGCTTGATAACGTCGAAAGGCGTCATGCACGCGTCGCTGGTGATCGTGGCCGCGGCTCCGGCGAGCGCGCTTATCTTGGCAGACGGCACCGACGCATGCCCGTTCTTCTGCCCTAGGCTGGTGATCGTCTCGTAGACCGCGAAGTGCAGTGCGTGCGCGGGACCCGCACCCAGCACGACCGACACGACGCCGCGCCATAGCGCCGAAACGCCCTCTGAAGATGTCACCATCGAAATTGAGGAGAGCAGGCCGCGGTATGCCTCGCCCGCGCCTGCGACTTGCATTCGCGTCTTGATGGCGTCGACGGGGAACATGACCGTGTGCTCCATGATACCCGCGATGCTGCCTGCGGCCATGCTTAGGCCCAGCGGCGTGTTGGCAGGAAGCTCCTCGTAATCGAGCTCCGCAGAGTCCTGATTCATCTGTCCGCTGCCGATGGTTGGGTGAGTCAGGCGCTGCCTTTTTGATGAGGCTGCGTTTACGATGGACCTAGAGCTGGTCTGTTAGTCATTTGGGCCTCTTGGTAGGGTTGCGATGGGGTCGACGATACGACGAGCAGCGCTCCCAGATTCGTGATCGACAGGGTGGCGGATGATGTATTTTTAATAAATGTAGACAGCCTGGATTGTGCGAGGTGTGCTGGATGCGCACAAGACGCGTCCAGGTGGCATGAGCGAGGTGCGCGCTAGCGTCGCACGCAGCGTCAACGCAAGCGTTCGGGGTGCTCTGAACAGTACGAGGCAGAGCGCGTGGATAGTCTACAGCGCGCGTTCTGGGCTACGTAATTTTTAGAATTCTGCCCGAAAAAGCTAATTCGCATATGGCCGCATTCTACGTAGTCTTGAGTGCGCTAGAATAGACCGAACGGTCCGATAGTAGCTTTTGTCGGCCGCAGATTCCAGCAGAAGTTTCTGTTCTGCTCGCAATTGCAGTTTTCGCGCGCGAGTCCGGCGTCAACAGTGGCTTACGTAGCCGGTTCCAGTGCGCGTACGGCATGTTGGCGGCTTCGAGACTCCGATTGGGCCTCGCAGGGTCCTGCATCCTGGCGACCTCCGGGCTGATATTCAATTACTCGAACAGGAGAGTCTCGTCGGATTCGCGACTGCCACGGCTGCTGGATCGCGAGGAGATCAAGAACTGCTTCAAGGAGGCCCACGGCGAGAGCAGCAGCACGCGCTACGACGTCGCAGAGGTCGCTGCGCTCGGCGAGGACGCGACATGTCACGGACACGTTGGCCGCTACGAATGTTGGGGCATTTTCGACGGCCACTCCGGCTGGTGCTGCAGCAATTTCGTGTCCAAGCACATCTTAGACTACATGCGCGATTCGTTTAAAAGCAAGCGGCGCAGCAAATGGTTCAGTTTGCTGGATAACGTCTTCGATCGGGGTTTGAGCGACGGCGACGTGGACGAGGCCATTTCGGACGCCTTCTGCCGCCTGGACAACGACATTATCACTGCCCCATTGAATGCGCTAAAGGAAAACGACGCCCAGCTGGCCGCTGCGGCGCTCCCAATTGCCCTTAACGGATCTTGTGCGATGCTGGCCATGTACGAGCCGTTGCGAAAGTCGCTGAAGATCGCGCTTGTGGGCGACTCGCGCTCAGTGCTGGGCGAGCAGGACGCGCACGGCGTGTGGCACGCGCGCAATCTAACCGTCGACCAGACCGGCGACAATCCCGACGAAGCTGCGCGCGTCCGCAGCGAGCATCCGGATGATCCCAGCACCATCGTGGCGCGCGGGCGCGTGCTCGGATACCAACCGTCGCGCACGTTCGGTGACGCAGTCACCAAGTGGACGAAGGAGGATCAGAGCTCTCTGAGCGAGGTGTTCTGGATCAACAGGCATCATCCGCTGCTTAAGACGCCGCCGTATCTGACGGCAAAGCCAGTAATCACAACGACAGCGATCGACCCCTCGAAACCCACGTTTCTCGTGATGGGCTGTGACGGCTTGTTCGAGTGGCTCACGAACAAGCAGGTGGTGGAGCTGGTTGGTGAGTATCTGCGGCACAACCAACTCATTCCCTGTCTCCCCTCGACCGTCGTCCAGGACGAGAGCACCGACAACAGCGCAAAGGACTTTCTGCGGCCGCAGGCTCTCAAATGGTCTGATTTGCAGCCCACTGTGGAGGACGATAACCTCGCTTCACACCTGATTCGCAACGCACTCGGCGGAGCGGAGTTCACGAAGGTCTCGCTGTTGTTGAGTATCCCCTCTCCGCTGGCGCGCCGGCACCGCGACGATATCACCTGCACTGTGGTTCTTTTCAAGCCGACATGAGCTTTGTCTCTTGTGTCCTATACTTGTTAGCGTTTGGGAGTTGGCCCATTGTGCGGGTCAGTTAGGCTTCCAAGCTAAAGTGTGTCATCGCTAGACATCTATTTAAGTGCGCTTTACCCTGCACCGCTGTTTTTCCCCTAGGATATATAGAGTTCATGGCCTTCCTGACCTTCCTGAATGAGCCGTTCTCGGTGCCTGTGCCGACCGCGCTACCGCCTATCGCAGCCACAGCGCTGGTCAGCATACCTGGGCTGAATACCAGCAGCACCTCTTCGCTGAACGAGACATTCTCTCTCGCGATGGAGCAGGTGAAGTCCATTGACGTCGACAAGATGTTTGCCGTGCTGCCGAGCTCTGTCAACCAGCTTCTGGCAAACACGACAGCCTCACCAGAGCTCCAGGATTGCGAGCAGCAATCAGGAAGCAATATGATTTTGATGCTTGAAACTATAGTCAAGGAGATTGATAGCGCGCTAGACGGTATACAGTACATCCTTTATGGCCTCAGCTACGGAACGCTGGACATCATCTCGTTCCTGACGATGCTAGAGCAAGAGATGCAGAAAGCCATTACCGCCATGAGCCAAATCTTCTACTATGTATCGGGCATCAACATGTACTGTGTGGCGTACAGCCAGCAGGCCGGGGATATCAAGAAAATGGTGTACAATGTCATCTCCAACAATTCGCTTCTCTACGAGATGGCCCAGAGTGCGTTCGAAGGACCGGGGCTGAGTATAGTGGATCCGCGAACGGTCGTTCTGACTTTCTTGAACAAACTAGAGCAGGCCCTGAATATGCTCATGGATACACTGTCAGCCGAGTACCTGGACTCGAATCCAGACGACCCAGACACTGCGGGTGGGCAGGACCAACCAGGCGCGCAAGATAACAGCCCTCAAGGCGGTGACAGCTCGTCAGGGACCAACGGGGGCGGATTCTCCGGGTTCACTGGAAATTATGTCGCAGGACCTAAGGGCGACGCCAAGCATCCTGGCGCGGTGATGGCGGATGCCGTATCCCGAAACCACGCGATGCCTCACGACCGTCTCGGTATGTACCGACCAGATCCCTCGGCCCCGTTCGCGTTCTTTGTGGCCTCCAAGCTCGTATGAAGGATAGACATATCATTATACTCCTTCTTCCAAATGTACTATGAATTCTCGCGCTGGGATATCTACAAAGAGTGTCACAGAGCTAACGAAATCATTGGAACTATACATCAATACATTGCCGAGTAGCACCACCTCTCTATGATCAGCTCTCCCACAATAAACCCCAGCACACCCCACAATACTGAGTCTCTGAGCTGCGCGAGCGCCCCCTTGGTGTGCTTCTGATCCTTGCTGTTATCGGAGTACGTTATTGGAAGTGCATAGTAGTCGACAGGTCCGGAGCTCATGCTCGAGCCTATGCAGAAGATCAGCAGGATGCCGTAGAAGATGCCGAGGAGGTAGAACGGGACGAAAGGATGCGGCAGAAGCACAGGGGCCGTCTCGTGCGTTCCATCTTCTCGTAAAGAGAGCAGCTGGAAGCCAGGCCGCGCTATCCCGCCCGCCATGCTGAATGATTTAACGGTCGTTTCAAGAATGTCCCTGTCGGTTTCGTGAACGTACTCGCACACGTCGTGGTCGTCGCCTGAGAACACTAGCTTCGGCTTCAGCTTGTTCAGAATCTCGGCCGAAAGAGCAGCGTCCACCATGGTCACGTACTGGTACCCGTGCGTCAGCGTAAGACTGCCGTGTTCGCGGTGCGGCCCGCAGGGGCTGCCGTCGCGGCGAAAAAGTGGCACATGCGTCAATAAGATCAGCGGGTCCAGCTTATGATAGTCAGCCTTGATATCGTCGAAGAAAGAGGCAACGGGGCCGCGGATAGTCTGGTCTTTCGTGTCCATAAGCGTGTTCGTATCCAGCAGCACAATTTTGTGGTTTGCAAGCTGCATGACGTTCGTGCTCTCACCGAAATGCGTTTGAAACCGTGTAAACGCGTCGCGGCGTATCCCCGACGCACTTCCCACGTCGTGATTTCCCGGCAGCGCCGTCACGCGCTCGACGTGTTGAGAGTCGGGGAAAATGCGTTGCCACCGCTCAAGCTCGCGAAACCAGTTCTCGCTCTCCCACTCGCGACCGCCATCGAAAAGGTCACCCAGGAAGAAGTACGCCGAGGGCTTCAGTACGCTGTCCATGAGGCGGAAATTGCGCGCGAGGTACCGGTCGGTCGCGAAGATGGACAACGCGAGCAGCCACGGGCTCCGGCTTGGGTATGAGTTCTGGTCGACGAGCTGGGGGTCCGCGATAAGCGCGACGTTCGCGTCTGCCTTGGCGATCGGCCATGAAATATCATGAAAAAAGAAAAACTGGTAGAACCACTCCGCGCACAACACGATGAGCACACTCGCTGCAAACACAGCGAGGTGGCCTTTGGCTGGGCGGAGCCTGCTCAGCTGCATCCGCAGCTTCCGGGATCTCAACATGCCTGGACGCGCAGGCTGAGGAGTAGTAAGACGCCCTTCGTTTAGTAATCGCACAGTCGCGTAGCGCGCAGCCGCTGTGCACGAGCGCGAATATCCATGCTGCAGGACGTCTTAGAGGCCTGAGAGACACTTTAATCGGTATATAAAATACGGAGACGCGTTGGTTTATGCTTCGGACTGCGACTACAGGACAGTGCTCATCGCCCCGCCAAGTCACGATCATGCTCGGCTAAT
Source organism: Starmerella davenportii (assembly GCA_030579095.1). Lineage (NCBI taxonomy): Eukaryota > Fungi > Ascomycota > Dipodascomycetes > Dipodascales > Trichomonascaceae > Starmerella > Starmerella davenportii. The sequence continues at coordinate 24,844 of JAKUAD010000012.1, forward strand.
GCTGGTCCACGATCGTATGTCGACAATCAATGCAGTTTGCCCTGTGCTACTCTGCTTTGAGTGAATGTCTCTGTGCCCAAATGGGGCGCCTGCCGGGAAATTGCGGAGTCTTTACTTGTGTCCTTAAGCACCACTAAATACATCTTGAAACCTCCTCAGTCGGCTGTATAAAAACGTGCGGTCTCGCCAGAACCTGCATCGCGCACACAAGGCTAATACGTGGCAATTAGATTACATACGATAGTGAGGTGGTGCGCACGGACGCCTGCACAAGCTCGTCGGCGCAGACAGCCGCATTCAGCAACCTTATCCGCCGTCAAAGGCTCGGGAACATCGCCGGATCTTCTGTGCCGAGCGTTTTGCTGCTCCTCAACAGCGTAGGCATCCGACCCCGAAGGCTGACGATGACTAAAGAGCAGAAAAGAGGGGTGTGTGTCGCCGTGCGGCCCCCGGCTTGCAGCTGTATATACTCTAGTATTGTCGTATGTAAAATAAAGCCCTCTGCTGCGGCGAGCTCGCCGCTGCGTGCCCTCTTCTCTGGCAAATTTTTTTACGGATTACCAAGACCCCACAATCAGTCGAGTGCGATGGATGAGAGAAAAGCGGAGTCGGAAAAGTGAGCAGGAGGAGCCCATTTTCGACTTCTGCCTGTCGTCCCTCGATTTTGACGAGAAGCTCGAGGTCGACTTCGATGGCGTCGACCAGTCGCTTCTCGACGAAGCCTGCAAGCAGGCGCGCGAGCGGCGACAGCTCCGCGAGCAGACATTCGAGCTACTCAGGAAGGCACGCACCGGCGCCGACGAGGCTCCTACTGCCCCGGAAACGGCGCCCTCAGCTGAGAAGACTGTACAATACGACCCCAGCGACCCTCTCGCTCCGGAGGGCTTCGCGGGCCACCACCGGCGCATGGAACGCCAGGAGAGGCACATGCAGGCCCTCGAGAAGCAGCAGTTCATCGTGACTGTGGGCAGAGTCAAGGTACAGCGCGCGCTGCTGCTAAAGGATGAGTGGAAGGACTCTATCCAGGGCGTTGTAAAAATAGACGATATGAGCGACGCAGAAGAGCTCGACAAAAAGCGCGGCCTCGCGCTCGACGAGATCAACAAGTTTCTGGCGAAGTATGCGGAGTCGCGCGCGCGAGCACCGTCTGCGGAGTCCACAGTCCACAAAAAGAAGAAGAAGCACAAGCCGAAACCAGCCGCCAAACTCGCCAAGCCAGAGACAGTAGAAGAGGAGGAGGTCATCCTCAGCTTCCGGCCCTGTGCTTTCGGACACATGCTCCCTCCGAAATCTTTTCCGCCTAAGGAGTTTGCACTGCCGGCTCTACTGGTAAGCGAGGTTGAGGCATACGACCTTGTTGACGAGGTCAAGGAGAAAAATGGCTGATTTCGGGAGACAGCCGCAACAACCGGAGCGCCAATTGCGCTCGCAAACTAGCTCTAACCCCTGCAACCGGCGTGAGCCTCAAAAATCTGGCCGCGCTGAAAATTTGTCATGATCTACCGCGAGGCTGCAAAATACCTCGATGACGGCGCTGGCACGCTCCGAAACCGCATCTATAACAACCACAAGACCGAGATCAAGCAGCTGAAACAGACGTATGCCCTTGTGGCGAAGACCCTCCAGCACCGCAAATGCCTGCGCGCGGTCATCAGCGCGAGCCAGATGCTCTCAAAGGAGCGCAAGCTCAGCCCCAACGTTGCGGAGCTGATGGTCTACGACCTTCTGATAGGGTCTAAGCGGCTCAATTGCGGGAAGTGCGCCGAGAAAGACGCGGTGCTGCGGCACAAGGTGCGGCTCCAGGGCGAGTTCGTAAAGTACAAACTGAAGCACCCGGTAATAGCGGAGACCCAGGACGAGCCCCTCGTAAGATGGGTGCGAATTCGCAGCAACGCCCCTGCTCTGCTAGAGAGACTGAAACTAGAGCGGAGCGACACCTGGGAGGCCGTCGAGACAAAAAATGTGTACTATCAGGACGAGTTTGTGGACCAGCTCTACGCGCTGCCGCGCTCGATCAAGATCTCCGCTCTGAAGGAATACGCCGACGGCGATATCATCATCCAGGATCGCGCGTCGTGCATCCCGGTGACAATAATGCAGCCGCGCCGCGGCCTGCGGTACGTGGACGCGTGCGCGGCCCCCGGGAACAAGACGTCACAGCTAGCGGAGATCAGCCACAATGTCGTTGCGTACGAGCGCGACCGCAAGCGCAGCCAGACCCTGCACAAAATGCTCTCGACCGCGAAACTGCTGGACTACGTCGAGATTCGGCAAGCTGACTTCACGACGTCTGAACCGTGCGCGGTGGAGGGCCTCATCGTCGACCCCTCCTGTTCAGGCTCGGGCATCTTCCGGGCCACTCAGGTGACGCCCGAGCGGCTGGCAAAGCTCGCGGAGTTCCAGTACCTCATCGTGCTGCACGCCCTAGCGTACGACGCGCGCCGCGTCGTGTACTCGACGTGCTCAATCCACGCCGAGGAGAACGAGCAGGTGGTGAAGAAACTGCTGGACACCAAGGAAGTGGCGGAGAAGTGGACGCTGGCGCACGCACTGCCTTCCTGGCCGCGGCGGGGGCTAAACTCCGTGTTCCCGGGCGCCGACAGGTGCGTGCGGGTCGAACCGAAAACCGACGGCGGCATCGGATTCTTTGCCGCGTGCTTCGAGCGCAAACCGGAAGCTTCCGGGAACACTAGCTAAAGTACATAGGAGCAGCGTGCGACACGCGCATTAGCCAGCATGGCAACGACACTAATCAGCTCTGCCTAACTTGTCCTTTTTAGAGGCGGCCAATGATGTCGCTAACGACGTCGTCGGTCTTGTACTTGCCGCCAAGATCCGGCGTCACTATGCCGGCCAGAAGGCTCTCGTCGACAGCCTTATAAATACGCGCGGCCGGCTGCGGGAAGCCCAGGAACTCGAGCATGAGCGCCGCCGAGCGGATCGTGGCCACCGGGTTGGAGATGCCCTGGCCGGCGATGTCCGGCGCCGATCCGTGCGTGGGCTCGCCCACGACGAAGTCGTCGCCGACGTTGGCAGAGTGCACGACCCCCAGCGAGCCAACCAGTGCCGCAGCGCCATCGCTCAGGATGTCGCCGTACAGGTTCGGCGCGACAACGACGTCGAACTCGCTGCTGTCGCGGAACATCTTGTAGACCATCGAGTCCACGATCTGCTCGCGCAGCTCGACCTTCGACTTGAAGTCCGCGCTCTGCTTCTCGTACTCGTGTTTGACCACCTCGCGGAAGAGGCCGTCGGTCTGCGAGAGCACGTTCGACTTGTGCACGACTGTCACGACGCCGTTGCCCTTGTGGTGCGACGACGCGGGGTTGGCCTGGCGCGCGTTGTAGCGCTGCAGCGCGATACGGAAGGCCATGTTGCCGATTTTCTGGCTCGCGGGCTCGCTGATGCGCTTGATGGCTTCCGCGACGCGGTAGCCGTTGACCTCGATCGTCTTCTCCTCCTTCACGTAGAGATCCTCGGTGTTCTCTCGCACGATCACCATGTCAGTGAGCCGGTCCGAGGGCAGCACCGACTTGATTGGGCGCACGTTCGCGTACAGCTTCAGCTGCTTGCGCAGAGCCACAATGGGGCTCGAGTAGCCCGCGACCTTCGTGGTGGGCGAGCTGACGGCACCGAAAAGGGCACCCTGGCACTCGCGGCGCAGAAGATCGATCGTCTCCTGCGGCAGCGCCACGCCGGTCTTCTTGAAATGGTCGAAACCGGCGTCCGCGTGCACGAACTCGAACTTGAGTCCGTCCTCCGCAGGCAGCGCCTCCAGCACGGCGCGGCCGGCGGGGATGACCTCGTGCCCGATTCCGTCGCCAGGAATCAGGCCGATTTTAAGCGTCTTCGGCACTTTACTGCTGAACGCGCGCACGGATTTTAGCATAGTGACAAGAGTCATAAACGGCCCTTGCCCACGCTGATGTGGCCCGCGCCGCCGACACGGCGCTGCACGCGGCCCCAAAAAATACATTGGCTTCAAAATTTCCAGCAAGCATTGGGGTAACACAGAAGTCAACCACTGCATGCATCGCAATGACTTCCAAGCATCGGGAGGTAGGGTAGACGGCCGTGACGACCAATAGTCGAACGTGTACTCACTCGAGGACCGGCACGGCAGCGTCCCACGGCCCGGATATCTTGCTCTTATACTTCTGCAGCACAAGAAACAGGGCAGGGATGCCAAACAGCAGGAGCGCAAGCACGAGCAGCCAAAGGCACAAGAAGAGCGTGCCCAGAATGTGCAGCACGAGCCCCGCGCTCGCGAGCAGCACAATGACCAGAATCGTCCAGCCGTAGCGCCTGGGCGCCAGCGTCACGCGCAGCCACATGTAGAACGTCGGCAGCGTGATGAACGTTTGCATGTTGTACAGGATGAAGTAGAACACGTCCACCGACGTCGTCAGGCGGCTCGAGAGCACGATGGTCGCTGCCATCGACGTGTTCGTGGAGAGCGCGACCAACGATCGCGACGCGAACATGACGTTCGCAATGACGAGCCAGCCACAGAGCGTCCAAATTGTGTCCGACGACGTCGACTCCGTCAGACTGCGGAAAACCGGCGTGAGCACGAGCGTTGCAAGAACGGTGACGAGCACGGACTTCAGGGCGGACACGACCTCAGCGTACGTCCGCTTCTGCAGCAGCATCCCCACCATCAGAACGTTGAGCACCGCCGCCGCGAGCGAGAACAGCCGAGGGTCGCCGGAACGCGCGTAGATAGCCACGAAGCTGAGCACGAACTGTGCGGCCAGGCATACGTTCAGCACTAGCACGCTCGAGTCGGAGAGCAGCGTGAGGTACCGGTACTTCGCCTTCGTCTCGTTGTAGCGCAGCTGCGACAGGAACCAGGGGTAGACATAGTTGTCAGGCACCGACCGTTTCACCCACAGCGCGCGCATCGCATACGTCTACACGGCTCGAACGGGAGGAGGCGAGCAGAGCCGGCGCTTTCAGCCGCGGACGTAGGGTTAGTGCGCGGGCCACTCGCGATGATGACAAAGAGCTCCAAGAGCCACAAGAGACGCGGCGGAGGGTGACGCAGGCCTATGAGGCCTGACGAGAATTCCAAAGACTTGACGGGAGAAAGGTGATACTGAGAAAAATTATAGGAGTCGGTACTGCGGCCAATGGTATGCTTCTCCTCCATGAAGTCATTTAATACTCCTCAATTTGGCTCTAGATAGTCCTCGGTATCTGCATTTGGACGAGGATGTCTGCAGAGTGTCTTTGTCTTCATGTCAGTATTTGACGCTTCCGGAGAATGGTTTCGAGCGTGCCTTTTCGGGGAGGTCCAGGTCTCGGAAATGTGCGGCAAATGGAAGGTTGCGGTTACAACAGAGTTTGACGGGCCTCATGGCTAAACGTTGATACGAAAAATCAAGAGAGTCTCATACTCGGATAGTTGCGGAGCCGCGTGCGGTTGAGAGTATCCAATTGAACGTTGTTAGCGACGAAGCGGATATTAGTGGCCGCAATGATAAGCAGACAGAGTACTGTATAGCAGCCCTATAGACAATTGAAGATCAGCAATTGGATATAACACTGGAAAGCTTCACGAATGTGTCATTCCAGTTCCGCAATTACATTGCGCTTGCTAGCCTTAAGCGGGAACATGAAAAGGTGTATACAGAGGCTAGATCGCATGGAGTGCAGTAAAATATATTTTTAAACAGGTGCATATGAGAAGAGAATGGGCCCTCGCTTGGGCAGCCTCCCATACTGTCTCCTTCCAATGATATCTAAGTGAAAACGCATCGCTCGAATTTGTGCATCCAGAGGTAACTACTGAAATATTACCTCTACTGCGGTTCGCAAGTGGCTTTGCGAGCTCAGCGAGTCGCTGTCGCGCCGGCTACCCGCTGAACCGACAGCTGCACGCCGCTTGACCCTAGCGCCGGACGCGATGACAAACCCACGCGACGAGCATGGAGCCGGTGGAGCGCGTGCTCACCAGAGAGTCCGTGGCGACGGGCGCCTCGGTTGAGGAGATCCAGGCGCGGCAGCCCGAGACAAAGCACGACCGGCTGTGGGCGGACCTGCAGGCGCTGGACCGCGACCACGAGCGCAGCCGCTACGTGCAGCAGCGCAAAGGCTTTCTCGGGCCCGAGCACGCGCAGAAGCTGTCCGAGCTGCGGCGGATCCAGATGGACCTTTCCGAGGAGATGGCGCGCGAAGAAGAGGAGCTTGGGTTCGAGCGGTACCAGGAGCTGTGGGCGATCACCGACCCGGACGAGCTTTACCAGCGGCTCTACGACGACCGCTACTTCGACCTGCTCAATGACCACGTGGAGAAGTCCGCTGCCAAGATCGACGAAATTGCGGCCGTGATTGATGCCAACGAGCTCAACAACGAGAAGGAGCGCAAGGCATGAAATGCAGTGATGACAAGGGACGCGGGCGATGGCCACTTGAACGCGCTCTGAAATCGAGCGGCGAGGCGCAGCATAAAGCTCTGGGGTGCCGTGGCGAAGCAGTGGGCAGCCGTGCACGATGCCGGCCCGCCGCGCCCAGTGCCGCCGAGAGCGCAGCTGGGGACGCCTAGGCAGGGCTCATTTAATTGTATTTCGCAGCTTTTAATGTACATGCTTGGCCGTACGGCAGCGGCGTACCCGGCAGCCGGCTGCTCAGGGTAGCGCCGAGGCGGAGCCATGGCTTGGCGCCGCTTGCGGCGAGGCTGCGCTGCTCTATGAAATGCGCTTGCAGCGGAGCACGGCTACAGAATCGTCCGCGGGCCCGGGTCGAGCCCGCCACGCACGGTGCCGGGCTCGAACTTGGACTTCGCGTGGTTGTACGTGAACCCCACGAAGTCCAGGCTCTTCAGGACGCTGGGCCCGTCCATCTCCTCGACCTGCTGGCGCTTGTTCATGACCTCTTTGTACTTCGCCATGTCGGCCTCGTTGTCGAAGTCGTCGAAGTAGCCCGGGTCGGCGTCGCCGTCGAGGTCGGGCACGAACGGCGGGCGCGTGGTGCGGACCTGAGCGAAGTTGTAGTCCGCGAAGTATGGGTGCGACGCGATCTCGTTGAAGCTGCGCAGGCGGTACGGCTTGGACGCCACGAGCCGCTGCACAAGGTCCCACGTGCGGTCGCTGAAGACCCACTGCCCGTCCTCGTACTGCGGGCGCTTGAGCAGCTCCTTCCAGTGCCGCAGGTTGTTGTACGTGTCCTGGCTCGTGCGCCCGGCGAACGGTGGGTACCCCACGAGCGCCTCGAAGAGCATGCAGCCCAGCGACCAGTAGTCGACGGTGTAGTCGTACTCTTGGCCCTGTAGCACCTCGAGCGCCATGTAGTCTGGCGAGCCGACGATGCTGTTCGCGCGCTCGATCTCATTGCGGCTCGTCTTGAAAAAGTCCTGGCGCTGCTTGACGCTGTAGCTCGCGTACTCGTCGGTCGTGTGCTGCGCGTCGCCGCCGGCCACGCGCTCGAGGCACCGGCGCAGCGCGTCGATGTGTGCGAGGCTGATGCGGCCCGCGGCCAGCCCGAAGTCCGTCAGCTTGATGTGGCCCTCGGCCGTGATGAGGAAGTTCTCGGGCTTCAGGTCGCGGTGGATGAAGTTGAGCTGGTGCAGCGCGTCGAGCGCGAGGAACATCTCCGAGATGTAGAACCGCGTGTGCTTCGCGCCCAGCGTGCCGGTGTTGTTGAGCAGCGTGCGGAAGTCGCCGCCAGGCACGAACTCCATCGCCAGGTACACGTTCTCGGGGTCCTGGAACGAGTACAGCAGCTGCACGAGCCACGGCGACTTCCCGCCCTGCGTCAGCACGTCGCGCTCGGTCAGCGTGTGCTGCACCTCGTCCAGCTTGGCCAGCAGCTTCTTGTTCAGCACTTTTAGCGCGCACACCTCGCGCGTGTCGCGCTTGCGTGCCAGGTACACCTGCCCGTAGCCTCCCTGGCCCACCTGCGTGAGGATGTCGAAGTCGCCGTACCCAAGCTTGGAGCGGCGCTTGCGGAGAATCGCGCGCTCGCGGCCTTGGTACTTCTTGATCACCGCGCGGCGCTCGGCGGCGTCGGAAATCTGCGGCAGCGTCTCGTTCTGCAGGCGCTGGTACCGCTCGCGCCGCGCCTGCAGGTACCGCAGCCGGTCGAAGTACGAGTCAAGGAAGTACAGCTGCGCCACGCGCGCCAGGCGCGTCACGCGCGGGTCGTTCAGCGCCGCGAGCTCGTCCTTGGACAGCGTCATCCCAGCGATCGCCGTCTCCAGGTCCTTGTCCTGTGAGCGCCCGATGCCGGTCACGAGCTTGCCGAACTGCATCCCGCGCCCTCTCGTCGACATAACAATAAGCTGACAGAGTTGCTGCGCACCAAGGTGGTCGCTAGGGTTAGGTCACAAAGCGTAAACAAACAAGCGCGCGTGCACGCTGCCGGCGCGCGCCGAGATCAATGACTCCGCAATTGTGCGGGATGCTTTCTTATAAAGAGTTGTTACGATTAGATATTTACAATTATAGCATACATGCGCCATTGGCGCGCCAGACAGCGTCTGGAGTCCATCATCGGTGCGACTAGCGCCTCGCTGCGCAGGCGGCTGCCTTCACTCTATCTTAATTGCAAAGGGGTCGTTTCGCGTGATTTATGTGCTACCTCCTGGCAAATGCCTAACTCTTGCGTAGGGCCTACAAGCGCAGTCCTGCAAACTCCTCGTAGAACTTGATCATGTCGGGAGTGATGGTTTTGCGCAAGCCCTGTAATGCCAGCAGGAAATGCGTCTGCTTGATGAACTCGATATCCGGGTCCTCGTTCATGGCCAGGAGGCCAGCCTCCTGACACAGCGACACGATTTCCGCCCCCGAGAAGCCGTCCGTCTTCTTGGCGAGCTCGTCGAGGTCCACGGAGTCGTCAATCGCCATTTTGGAGAACTGGATGAGCAGAATCTGGCGGCGCGCCTCGAACCCGGGCGGCTTGACGTAGATGTGCCTGTCCAGGCGACCAGGGCGCATGAGCGCAGGGTCGATTATTTCGGGGCGGTTGGTTGCTGCTAACACGACTACGTTCTGCAGGCTCTCAATCCCGTCCATCTCGTTGAGCAGCGAGGTCAGGACACGGTCTCCGCCGGCCTCTCCGGCCCCGCGCGCGACCGAGAGCGCGTCGATTTCGTCGAAAAAAATGACCGAGGGCGCGGCCTGCCGCGCTTTCCGGAAAACCTCGCGCAGAGCACGCTCACTCTCACCCACATACTTGTTGAACAGCTCGGGGCCCTTTACCGCCAGGAAATTGAGCCCGGCTTCCGTGGCGAGCGCCTTGGCCAGCAGCGTTTTAGAGCACCCTGGCGGGCCATAGAGCAGCACACCACGCGGCGGTGCAACGCCAAGACGGTCGAAAGTCGCAGCCCGCTGCAACGGCCATTCTACGGTCTCCCTCAGCCGCTGGATAGTCGACTCCTGGCCGCCAATGTCCGCCCAGTGCACCTTCGGGAGCTCAAGACTGATCTCACGCATGGCACTGGGACGCACGCAGAGCAGTGCGTGTTCTAAGTCGGCACGCTCAATGTACATCTCGTCTATGCTTTTGTTGCTAGCGAGGCTCGCGCGAACGACGCGCAATACCGCCTCTTTCACCAGCGCCTGCAAGTCTGCACCCACAAAGCCGTGTGTCCTGTCGGCAAAGTCAATAATATCGGCCTCGCTCAGCCGATTGGGCGCCTGCTCCAACATGAGGTCGAGTATGTGACGCCTGCCGGCGGCGTCAGGCGTGCCAATCTCGATTTCATGCCCTAGCCGGCCGGGCCGCCTAAGCGCAGGGTCCAACATATTCGGTCTATTTGTCGCGCCGATTACCACGACCCTCGCGTTTTTGTTCATCCCATCCATCAGTGTTAGCAGTGTTGCCACAACACGACTCTCCGTCTCGCCGCTGTCGTCTTGATCGCGTTTGGGCGCCAGCGCATCGATCTCGTCGATGAATATAAGAGCCGGGGCAAAGCGCTGCGCCTCTGTGAATATCGCCCGAAGCTTGCTTTCGGTCTCGCCCTGGTACTTAGAGTATATCGAGGGCCCGTTGACGCGTAGCACATGAGCATCGGCAGTTTCGCGCGCGAGTGCCTTCAGCAGCAGAGTTTTTCCTGTGCCGGGAGGGCCATACAGCAGGATACCCGTTTCGGGGTCGGTGTTGAAGCGGCTGAAATACTCGGGATGTTTCAGTGGGAGCTCAACCTGGCTACGCACGGCCTCAAGCTCTCTTCGTAGTCCCCCAATATGTTTGTACTCGTCCGGTCTGGCGCAGGTTGTCGGCTTGTACACTAGCTTCGTTTCGGGAGTAATTAGCCCATTAGACTCAACGCGCGCGTCGTCAATCCACTGTCCGGGGTGGACCAGCTCCACAGAACGCACAAGAGTATCCTGAGTATCGGACTGTTCTCCGGAAAGTTGTAACTCGGGCAGTGCCTCCGGCTTCAAAGCCTTCCGCAGCACTATTCTATCACCATTGAAAAGGCGGGCCAGCCGTTGCAATTCGGGACTAATAAGGATAACATCAGCATCGGCCTCTCCAGGAGTAAGAATGCCGACGATGTTGTTGTCGAGCTGCACGTAGGCGCCTGCATCAATGCCACTTTCTTTGATTGTGCTCAGCGCAACGTACACCTTACTGGCATTGGCAGGTGCCGCGAGGGATGGGCGGACAATCAATTCAGTGGAAGCAGCCCCAGCAGACTCTGCCTCTTTTTTCGAGGGCTTAGGCTTGCTCTTGTGCGCTGGTTTTGACATGCCGCTGAGTTGAGGTATATTTCGTTGATGAAAACGATTTATCAAGGGCAAGGGTTAAGCATGCGCTACTGAATGAGACCACAAGCAGGCTGCGACTCCTGTGTATTGCCCGCGCTTAGCGGGGCCTTGTTCAGGTTATTTCCTATACGGAGTCTATACACTTATGTAGTTTGTCAATGCCCGTCGATGATTGCTCGAACCCCACTTTGTCTGTATCCCTCGGCTCCTCTTTTTAGCATTATAACTCCAGCGTCGACACAGCAGGCGGCCTCCGCGCGCAGATGATAGAGCCTTGATTGAATTTGACGAATCAGAATCTGTCCACTCATTGAGCAGTATAGAGAGGTGCGCACTTGGGGACCAGTTTTTTGCAACTCGTGCCAGGGCTCTACTCGGCAATCCCAATTCAAAATTTGGCTCCGGAAATTTCGAAATTGGATTCTAATTAGGGTTTTAGTACATGTAGACTTCGAAATTACGTAGCGAGAGGCACCTAAATGATTGCGTGTGTGATATCTCTGGACTGTTCCTTGAAAGTCTGACGAGCATGGAAAGCTGTGCTGATGCTAGATATAGAGAAGAATAAGCACAGGCAGAGCCATCCTCGAGGGGGCTTGCGCGAGAGGAGCTGCAGAGAAAAGAAAAACTTTAGAGTTTCCCCCCAAACTTATCTCCCCGAGCAAGCACCAATAGAGTCCGCAACCTTATCGTTTCCAGTGTGCGTTAGTTCGATGGTGTAGCTGTCAGGGCGTGGGCGACTATTAGGTTCAGCGTATACCTATTTCGGTAATGCGTGCAACCCAAATAGAATTAAGATGGAAGTTTTCCAGCGTCCTGGCAAACGCTGTTGACAAATAGAGGATGTATAAATGGAGCGCACCGGGGTCGCAGACCTGCAGCCTCTAAGATGTGCAACCCCGACGTGTTTGCGAATGCGCCACCATACATCTTCCCCAGTCGTGCCATTACGTCGCGCAAACGCGACCCTGCTGCTGGCGTTGTCAATGAACGCGGCAAGCTGACGCTCAAGCAGCCCGTACTGCAGTGCTTCCAGGACCTGTACGCCATCGAGCCCCATGCCGACGTCTTCGACTTCTCCAAGCTCAGCCTCGGCATCCCCGCGCCTTCGACGCCACCCCTATGCGAGGAACTTCCGGAGCTCGGCAAGTCCTCCGCGGAAACGTCACCCGGAGTGTGCGAGTCTATCATTGACTACCGCGACCACGACGAGTACAGCCCGCACACCGTTATGAGCCCCGACGATCCCGATGACCCGCGAGGCCCGCGCAAAGCGGATACCAAGTATGTGCAGGACCTCCCCGACACGGTCGACGCTCCGCGCCAGCGCGCCCGTCCCGTGTCTGTGGCGTCCTACCAGACCTCCAGCGCCAGCGAATCGCTCAGCGGCAGCGGGGACCTGGTTTCTCTCAACGAGTACTCCGGTATGGATTCCTCTGACGAACTCGAGCCGTGCTACTCCTCTCCCACTCCCGTGCAGCAGTCGTGGCCCGGTGAGCCGCTGCGCGCGCAGCGCAAGCTGAGCCCCATGTCGCTGGTGCGCAAGGACCTGAACGCGCTGAAGTCCGGGGACGCCATCTTCACGGTCGCGCTGGACCAGATCTTCTCGAAGCTGGTCATTGCGCTCAATGACCGCGCCTCCGCGTACCTCTTCCGCGACTTCGCCGGGCACTTCAGCTCGTTCCTCGACCGCTTCGGCCCCGGCGGCTACGACTCGCACCGCGCCCCTCCGAGCGCATCCTGGATGTTGAAGCTCATCATGCCGTGGATGCACATTGACGACGACGCGTGCGAGACCAACGTCAGCGTGTACATCGAGGTGAGCGGCTGGGTCTGTCGCATCACTGAGCTCATCGGCAAGGAGAACTGGGATGTGCTACTCGAGGACGGCCCCATCAACCTGTGCGCCGAGCAGATAGCGTACCGCAACGCCGACATCAGTGACACCGCGTACAAGACGCTGAAGACCGTCGTGGCCACGTTCCCCATCCGGTACGAGCTGCTGTGCAAGATTCTGCTCATTCGCAACATGTCGTTCGGCTTCGACGCGCCCGAAATGGTCTTCCTGCGCCACCACCGCCTCAAGCTCCTCAACCAGTTCGTTGCCCGCATCGACGCCGAGAAGTCCCGCGAAAACCAGCGCGAGTTCATGGACCTTGTTGACGTTGTGATGGCCGAGCTTGCCGACTGCGAGCAGTGGGAGCACGACCAGGGTGTAGCTACGAGTTTGCAGCAGACGATCTCGTACACGAACACCGTGCAGCGGTCGATGGAGTATCTCGACGTCAAGGACCCGTTCCCGGGCGTCAACACGCTCTCGAAGTCACCGCGGCTCTCGCACAACGTGAACCGCTACTGCGACCCGAGGCCGCTGCACGAGGACGTCGCAGTGCCTATGTCGCACCGGGAGAAGGTCAAAGGCTTCTTCAAGCGTATCTTCAGATGGAACCGCCGCGGTACCAAAGATCTCGACCAGGTCGAGATTCTCACGACGAGGTCCATGCCTGCAATCCAGAACCGCTTCTCGATCAACAGCTTCCGAGTCCCTCTGGACGAGTTCTGCGGAGTCGGCCGCTATGGCACGGACCCGCGGGCGAGTATGAGCCCGTGCAGCCCGCAGAGACGCGCAAGCGCTAGTCTTTAAACCCGGTCATGGGCACCGCGGCGCGTAACTGGCGGGTGCTTTCTGAAGGTTAGAACCACACACGCGTATCCAGCTACCAGTGTCCACCTAGATAAGTCCGTTGAAGCGCAGAAACAGCGTGCGACGTGGCGTGCGAGCCGAGAGCAGCGTGAAATTCGTGCACGCCTCGGGCTCGGTATAATGAAACTAACTAAATAGCAAAAAAGCCTGTGCAAACGGCACCAGTCGCGGGAGGCTCTACTGAGAGCATATGATCCCAGGAGCGATCAAGTCTATATGGGCGTACATAGGGCACGCGGCCGCACGAAGCGGCAAGGCGCCTGGTGCATGGCGACTGGCAGCATTCAAACGTCTACTACTGCGAGTCTGCCGCTGCACCACTACTGCAGGAGCGGGTCGCGGAAATGCTTCTGGTAATTCTGCTGCTTGCGGCCGCGGTTGAACCGCTGTGTCGCGCGCGACTGCTCCGCCCAGTTCTGTTTGATCATGCGATCGGCCGCGCGCGCCGTGACGCCTGGGCTGGTGTACTCGAGCAGCCGCACGGCGCGCTGGCCCGGTTTCTCCAGCGGCGTCATCGCGCGCTGCCGGAAGTATCTGTTCAGCGAACGGTGGCCGGCGGTCGCACCGGTACGCGGATTAAGCACCAGCTCGTAGCCGGACACGAACGGCCCGTCGTCGAGCGTGTCGACGCTGACGATATCGGCGTCGTCGTCATCGAAGTCGCCGTCGGCCTCGACGTCTTCCCAGTCGCTGTCCTCCTCGCCGAAGTCGTAGAACGGCAGCAGTTCCGCCTGCTCCTCCTCGGTATCGAAAGGTATCTTGATGTGCTGCTTCGCGAGCATGTGCGAGCGGCACGCACTGAGCGAGCGTCCCATGTAGCCGCAGCTCAGGCAGCAGTTGCCCAGCGCGACCTTCTCGTTGAGGTAGCCTATCAGACCGTCCCAGTCCGAGACGTGCTCCTCGTCCGGGAACACAATGCCGTACTTGCGCTCGAGATACTCGACGTTCTCGCGCGTGGAGGGCGACTCGTGGGCGTCCATGAAAGAGACGTTGGGCGGGATGCGCGTGTACGTCTGCAGCTTCGCGTGCAGCACGCGGTCGACGTCGTCCATGCCCTCGCTCTCGCTCTCGGTGTCGGTGGCACTCTGCTCGGATGTGGAGACGAAGTCGCGCCCGCCCGAAAGCTCGTTCGTGGGCACGACGTCCGAGTCCGCGAAGTGCACGCCGCGCAGGCGCTCCTCGAGCGCCTGCTGCCGCCGCGCCTCCTGCTCCTGCCGCTTCAGCTCCTTCTTCGTGATCTGCCGCCGGCTGGGCGCGGGCGCCGCGTCGCGCTGCTGCACCTCGAGCGCCTTGCGCGCGAACACCTCAGCAGGGATCGGCGGCAGGTCCGCAACGCGCCGCTTGAGGTTGTAGCGGTGCCAGTCCGTGTGCATGTGCTCGCGCTGGTACTGCGCGCTGCCGAAGGACAGCCCGCACGTATTGCACGAGTAATTGAACTCCGACATGGAGAGTGGAACAAGCAGCAGGATCTGCCGCGTCCTTACCTCATTTTTCAGAACCCCAGCCCTGAGGGCCACTTTGCCTGCATATGTGCACGCCGTTTCGGTACGAGCCCGCGTTGTGCGGCTCGTGCAATTCGCCCCTACAGAGTGTTCTGTAGATGTAGTATATGACGGCACGTCGCGTATAGAAGACGGTGCCACGCATGTGCTCTGAATCTGCTAACCGTTGGGCATCCCCAAAACTCAGCAGTGAGACGACGCTACTAGCTGTGCGCGGTGTATGTGGCAAATATGAGAATGCCATGATCTGTTGACAGGTTCTCGTAACTCTTTAGCCCCTAGGTTTGGCCTGCAGCCCTGTGCAGCCTCTCTCTATTTCTCAAACTGTTCGATGCTGATTCCGCGGCGCGAAACGCAGACGTGCAATTGGCCCTGCCAGCTTAAGTTAGGTAGCAGGGCACATGTAGACACTGCGGCGACCCGACCATGTACCTCGTAGCGCCATTCTTACCCTCGTCTAGATAACTGAACGACTTCTTGAAGGTTCACATCAGCTGGTTCCGCGCGCACAGTCTCCAGGAGGTTGAAAATAGCCGAGACTGCGCAAGTGTGACTAGGGAGTGTACCTCATTCACGCCGCGCTTCGGGGGCTCCGGGCCACAGGTCCCTGTACACTTCACCTGTACTTGTCTGAGAACTGGCGAGAGCCGAAAGTTGCACACAATGATTACTTGTCCAGGCGAACTCGGAAGGATGATATGAGTCAACAACTTCGGAATACAAGGACAAACTGTGCAGAACAACCCGGCGCGGTGCGCGGTCACACATGCCAAAGCGGTCCTTCACGGTACATCCGGGCTCCACAGCGGTGAAGAGGGCTTGGACACTCTGATTTGCACTTCGCGACAAGGGCTTATGTAGATGACCTACCAGAGTTTAACCGTGCCGTGGGATACGGTGCTTGCATATTGCTTGGACACAACAAGGTCCCCTACTAGCAACGAGAATCGACCTAATTCCTAATTGCAACCAATTGGTGCTTTAACTAGCACTATAGAGATCATTACCCGACTGCGGTGGGTTCACTCGGTGCCGTGGCGTCTGGAAGGCAGCGGCGACGCCGCGAGTTCTGCGCCAACCCAGACATCTGCGACATCAATTTCTCCTCGCATATCTATTTTACCCGGTTTGCTAGGCGCAAGCCTCTCTCGCAGGCTGCCTCCGCAACTCGCTGCGCACACAACTTAGCGGCCGCCGCGTCCAGGGCAAGGGCCATGGACGCCGTGTTGAGCCGCTGCGTGGTGCCCGTCTGCGGCGTGCTCGCCAGCGACGAGGCCGTGTATGCGCGGCTGGCCTCTGAGCGCGTAGTGTTCTCGGCCAATGGCCTGGGCCTGCGGCTGGTGCCGCTGCCCACGCTCCTCGCCGACGCGGCCGACGCGTCGCGCGACATCGACGCGGCGGCGCTCGTGGCTGCGGCGCGCGCGCGCTCGGGCGAGGCGTACTTCGTAGATTTTGTGAAGAGCCTGGTCTCTGAGACGTGCGCGCTGTCGTCGCGGCAGCGCGCGTGCGAGACATTCGGGCACCCCGTCGCGTGCATCCTCGCGGTCAGCGACACGCACCCGTCGCCCATCGGCGCGTTCACGCAGCTATACCAGCAGAGCTTCCAGAACTTCCCGAGTTACATCAGCCCCGAGTGCCTGCGGTGCGCGCTGTACGTGCGCACCTCCGCCGAGGGCGGCGAGAGCTTCGCGAACATCTCGAACGAGTTCGGGCCGCATTGCTACGAGCTGCGCAGCGACGCGGACTGGCCGCGGCTCGCGGGCGAGCTCGCCGAGCAGTCCGTACGTTTGTACATGGACAGGCTGCTGCGGCAGTGGCAGCACGCGCACGCGCGGCCCAACACGGGCGGCTCGCTCGGGTTCGGCAAGTTTTTGAAGAAGCTCGTGAGCAGCGGGCCGCCGCGACCCGAGATCGACCTGTTCCGCGAGGTCGGCCGCGAAATGCAGCCGCACGTCGCGTCGATCCCGGCTGCGCGCACAGGCGCGCCGTTCGACATCGACCGCCAGCTACGGCGGCTCGCTGACGTCGCGTTTATGCTGCAGAACTGGCCGCTCGCCCGGTCCGCGTACGACGCGCTGCGCAAGCCGCTAGCAGCCGAGCAGAAGTGGGGCAGCCTGGGCGCGTGCTGCGAGATGGCCGGCCTCTGCGCCAGCCTGCAGCTGCAGTCGGGCACGAACGCGCAGTTTGTGACCGCCGCCGTCGACCAAGCGCTATACACGTACTACTCGCGGGTGCAGCTGCCCGTGTACTCGCTGCGCTGCGTGCTGCTCGTGTGCACGTCGCTCTGCGACGCGGGGCATCCGCTGCTCGCCGCGGGCGTCCTGTCCACAACGCTCGTCGAGCTCTCCCCGGTGCCGTGCGAGGGCGGCGTGCCGGCGGAGACCGCCGTGCTCATGGACCGCGTCGCCCACGCGTTCAACTCGCACGGGTGGCAGCGCAAGACTCTGCTGTGGAACAAGCTCGCGGCCGTCGAGTGGCGGCGCGCCGAGCTCGCATGACACCATTATTTATTAGACTAAACCAGCTCGCGGTGGCTGCCACTGCGCTAATTACTGAACGAGACACGCATTTGTAGACACTGGCCGCCGTCACGCGTGGACACGCTCCGCGCGAGGCATCGATAGAGACATCGCGGGCGCGCTGTGAATCATTGCATGCCTCAGAAACTGACGGAACTAGCACTTGCCAGAGCTCCAGGCCCCGTACATGCCCGCTTTGGACGGCGCCACACACACCCCAGCCATCTCAGTGTAATGTTCTCTCCTAGTATACATTGCCAAACTCACCGACCACGACACTATGTGCGGTACAACGCGTCGGCCACGCGCATGGCGCCCGCGGCTGCGCTGTCGTGCACGCGCACAATGTCAGCGCCCTGCTGCGCGAGCGCCGTGCACACAGCCACCGTTGCCGCATCGCGCTGTGCTGGCGGGCGGTCCACGAACGGCCGCAGGAAGCTCTTGCGGCTGGGCCCCACCAGCCAAGGCAGTGGCAGCAGATGTGCTAACTCGCTGAACCGCTTCACCAGCTCTAGGTCCTGCGAGGCCGTTTTCGCGAACCCCAGGCCGGGGTCCAAGACAAGCTGCCAAGTGTGGCAGTGCGCGCGCGCCGCGTCTATCCGCGCGCCGAGCTCGCGCGCCACTTCCGGAATGAGATCCTCGTACTCAGCGAGGCCACGCATCGTCTGCGGCGTGCCGCGAGAATGCGATAGAACGAGCGGCACGCCGTGCTTGCCGGCGACCTCGAATATCCGGGCGTCTTGCATCCCGCTGAACACGTCGTTGATGATGCTAGCGCCGGCAGTGATGGCGGCCTCAGCAACGCTGGCGCGGAACGTGTCAATGGAGATGGGCAGCCCCGACGCGCGCTTGGCCTCCTCGATGGCGCTGCACACACGCGCGATCTCCTCGGCCTCGCCCACCTCCGAGGCGCCGGGGCGCGTCGAGTAGCCTCCGATATCGAGAATGTGCGCGCCGTTGCGCGCGTGCGCTTCGGCGATCTCCGCTACGCGCCCGCGCAGCGTATTTCCGTCGCTAAAACTGTCGGGGGTGGCGTTCATGATCGCCATCACCAGTGTCTGGTTGAGTTTCAGGTACTGCTCGCCTACCAGCGGCAGCACTTTGTACATGCCGTGCGTCGGCCGCGGGAACGTGCAGTGGGGCATCACGTCATGCAACGGCGCGAGCACAAACGGGCGGTTGAGCATGTCGCGGTGCGGCACCGTGAGGGTCGGCGTGCTGATGTGCTCGTTGTCGTACAAAATGATGTCGAGGTCGAGCGAGCGCGGGCCGTTATCGAACAGCTTCACGCGTCCGAACGCATTGTACTCGACGTCCTTCAGCGCCGCCAGCAGCTCGTGCGGGTCGAGCGCAGTGCGGCAGCGGAACACGCCGTTCACGAACGGCTGCTGGTCGGCAAAGTACATCGGCTCGGACTCGTACATCTGCGACGCCTGCTCCACGCGCACGCCCCGTTCCGCGAGGGCAGGAATGGCGCGGCGCACGTTGGTGAAGCGGTCGCCCACGTTCGTGCCGAAGGCGATGTACACGACATGGTCGCCGGTCGAGCAGGTCTCGGGTTCGGCCGCGGCCGCAGCCAGCTCCTGCCGCGTGCGCGTGACCTGCACGGCGGCCGCATCCGCAAGGTTCAGCGCCGAGGGTTTGGCGACGCGCAGCGTGACGCGGGCCACGGGCTGGTCGGCAAAGAGCCGCGCCACGTCGTTGGCGAACGACTCCACGGTCAGCCAGCGCGACTTGAGGACATGCGCCTCGAGCCGGGCCAGGAATTGCGGCACAAACACCTCGTTCTCAGCGTCGCGCTCGACGTCGACGTCGATACGGAGCTGCTGGCGGTGCACGCGCTCGAGAGCGTTGACGCCGATGATGGCCGGTAGCTGCAGCGCGCGCAGACTCTCTGTGACGCGCGTCGACGCAGTGGTGACGGTCACGCTCTTGCCGCCGGCCTGCAGCACGGCTTTCGGCTGCTCGAGCCGCAGCTCGGCCGACTCGTTCGGCAGCAGCAGCGGCGCCACCTCCTGCAGCGCCGCGCGCGCAGCGTGCTCGATGCTGGGCGCGGCCGTCGTCTCGAGGCGTGTGGCGAGCTGCGTGCACAGGGCGTCGTAGTTCAGCGTGCGCCGCAGGTCGTCGGTCAGCGCGAGCTGCCGGAACCGGTTGCCCGCGTCGATCCGCAGCGAGACGCGGAGCGGCTGCGCAAGCGCGCGCTGCCACGCGTCGCGCCCGGCCAGGCCCTTCACAACCAGGTTCTTGACCAAAATGCAGTCGCCGCGGATCATCAAGGCTACGCGTAACAGGTAGCCGGCTCGCGTGCGAACCACTCGCCGTCCGCCCAGGTCGGCAAAATAGTCGTCCGAGCGCGGGCGTATATGCTGCAACCCGCTAATTCAGGAATGTACTCTTCGTAGGATTCTCATGAACAGATAGAGGTCCGTGCGCTTTACGGTTCTAAGGACTTGGCATACAATTAACGTAGGCAGCGCATGTGTCCACACTATCTGCTGCTGCTGCTGCCGCAGGGTTCGCAGCTAATGTTGAGTGCTAAACTCCGTGGCGTGAATTCACAGTCAGGATCACCCCGCATATCTACTAAGATAAAAGGAAAACAGCGGATGCACTGAGTTACAAAGTATGTTATGGCGTGAGATTTTGCGCATCTCTCATTGTCGAGTTTGTCCACCCTCGGCACCAGCACGAGACTTCTCTCAACTACGCTTCTATTTAGAGACATTGAGACAGTTCGATGCCTCACGGCGCGAACAGCTCAAAATTTTTCCGTTCGTGCATTGAAACCGAAGTGAACATTGCTGAGTACTGGCTCAGCGTACAACCGAGAATGTCACGCGGCTTTCTGCGCGCCTCGCATCCTCAAATCTGTTTACGCCGCCGCCGAAACGATTAGTCAACATGGGCGCGATCCTGAGCTTGCCGCTGATCCCCGTGCAGATGGCCGCCACCGCCGTCTCGAGCTTCGTAGGATCCTCCATCGGCTCGGCGTTCAGCTCTTGCGCGCGAGGCGTGTTGGGTGGCCAGGCCAGCGGCGTGGGGGCGCGAATTGCCTACGCGCTGCTGTTTCTCGTGAACAGTCTCCTTTCGTGGCTCATGCTGAGCAATTGGGCCGTGTCGAAGCTCGACCTGCTGAAGTACGCGTGCCGAGGGGACGAGTGCACGAGCTTTGTCGCGGTCCATCGCATCAACTCGTCGCTAGGCCTGCTGCACGTGTCGCTGGCGGCGATCCTGCTGTACCGGTACAGCCCCGCCGTGCAGAACGGCTGGTGGAAGACAAAGCTCTTTGCCTACGTCGTGTTCCTCCTCACCAGCTTCTTCCTGATCCCCGCGGGCTTCTGGGTCGTGTACGGCAACTACGTCGCGCCGCTGTTCTCGTTCGTGTTTGTGTTTATCGGCCTGATTCTGCTCGTGGACGCGGCGCACACGTGGGCGGAAACCTGCATCGAGAATATCGACCACAGCGACCGTGAGCAGCTGTGGAAGTCCGTGCTTGTCTCGTCTACGGTGGGCATGTACGTCGCGGCTTTGGCCCTCTCGGTCGTCATGTTCATCTTTTTCGCGCGCGGCGACTGCAGCATGAACCAGGCCGCCATCTCCATGAACCTGATATTCGCGGTGATTGTGAGCACGCTCTCGGTGCACCCGGTGGTGCAGGAGAGCAACCCGAAAGCCGGGCTCGCCCAGGCGGCGATGGTCACCGTCTACTGCACGTACCTCGTGCTCTCCGCGGTGACCAGCGAGCCTGACGACCGGCACTGCAATCCTACCGCGAACAGCGGGAAGACGCGGGGCCTCGCAACGGCCATCGGCGCGGCGTTCACCTTCGTCGCGATCGCGTACACGACCACGCGCGCGGCCTCGCGCGCCATCACCGGTGACGTCGAGGCAGACACGTCAGGCGGCGTCGAGCTCTCGGCGGCGGCGCGCCGCGACGCGCTGCAGACTGCCGTGCGCGAGGGATACCTACCGCCAGCTGCGCTCGAGCACGCTGGCTGGCTGGACGAGGAGGAGGTCGCCAGCGGCGACGGCTACAACTACATCATTTTCCACATCGTGTTCTTCCTTGCCACGCAATACACGGCCTCGATTCTCACGATCAACGTGAACACCGACGCGGTCGACGACTTCGCGCCAGTGGGACGCTCATACTTCGTGGCCTGGGTCAAGATCGCGAGCTCGTGGATCTGTTATGCCCTTTACGCGTGGACACTGGCTGCGCCGGTCGTGCTTCCCGACCGCTTCTGAACGAAGCGCCCGCCTCATGCTCTGGATCCGTTGTTATTAGTTATTTGAGACGCCCTTGGGCCTTTGCGACTTTGCGGCTTGGCCCGCTTGCGTCAGTCATCCAAGTAAAATCATGATGTTATGATGTATTATTTTATATTGCCCTTGATCTCGAGCAGATCGACGTGACTGGGGCTATTTGTTTTGTACTGATACCCCCGAAAAGCCATCTGTTGCTCCCGGGCAGTACATGTGCTGCAGCGTAGACGAGCCGCATCGCTTGCTATTTCTCTGAATCATCAGTTCGTCGCGCCATTGCAGCAGTCTATGCGTATAGGATGGACCTGTACTCAAACGTGATACCACTGAACTGCTCTAGGCAGTGAAGGGCGGAGCTGGTGGCTGTCAAACCTCAGCATTGGGAGAGCTAGCATCGGCATACCCGAGCCCTGGTGGCAGACGCAAATATATTCTTCAGATGGCCCAAGAGTTTCATGTTTTCCGCAGTATGGCTTCAGGACTGCCGGAGATGAGTTTGCATCCCATTCGGTGGCACTTCACTGAGATATAGAGTTATCAAAGTATAATTTATGTATAATATGGTCCGTTTACGCGGATCAGACCGCAACTGCATTCAGCGAGCGGCGGGCTAGTTCTCTCACAGTGTAGGGATATACAGACATTCTAAACGATTTAATAGGCTTTCAAACGTGTGAAATACACAAGTGCACATGTCTATGCCCTCCTATGCCCGGGATGGAGATTCAGAGATCGAGTTCGAGGGCGAGCCTTGTGAAAGTTCCTATAATCACCGGAACGAGGGCAACGAGAGCCTTTCATTTCTGACAGAACCTAAAATAGATATTATCGAGATATTCAAAACTAGAAGCCAATGTCAGCGTTAGAGTGTCGCTGAGCTTAAACCGCGGCGCGTCCGAGCTTCCACGCTTCACTGCGGCCCATTACTCATCAATACGTACGCGCACGCCATGGACGAAATAAAGGCGCTGGTGCAGCGCTACACAGCCGGACTCATTGACTTCGAGGGCCAGGAGCGGGCCGAAAAGTACCACACCAAAGTTTGCTACTATGGCGGTGCCGTGAGCTTTCTGTTGGGCTACATTCTCCAGAGATTCGACTTCATGGTCTACGGCTTTGGGCTCGTTGCCGCGCTTGTCGTGATCTTGAGCCTCCCTTTCCCCTTCTACAACCGCCACCCTCTGGAGTGGCTCCCCTACGCGGCGCCTGTTGCCGAAGGCATCGAGCTAGACTTGCCAACCAAGGAAGCCAAGGAAGTCAAGGCCAGCCCTTCAAGCACTACCCAAGAGAAACAAGCATCAAAGGAGACCGCTACCACTAAGAAGAGTGCTGGCACTAAGAAAGGGAAGAAATCAGCTCAAAAATCAACACAGAGCTGACATTTGGGCGCTTTCCTATTCAAATTACGAAGCATTTAAGGACTACTATTTAAATCCTTATCCTTCTGGGCTACAATGCGCCGAGTCGGAAGTTCCGACAAGGTCTTCCTCCACTTGGCGACGTTCGGGTATCTGCTCTCAAACTCTGTGACCGCACCGAACATGAGAAGCTGGTTAACGGTCGTTTCGTACATGATGTCGGCGACGGTCAAGCGCCCGTTGCAATAGTAGCCGTTATTGTCGTGGATCTGCGTGTCAAGATTCTTCATGCAGTTGTCCAACTCGTTTGTCGCGTAAAAGCTGTCGATCTTGTTCAGCAAGCGGGACGCCAACGACGAAACAATAATTGGCATTTTCTCGACGGCCTTGCGGTGGATGCCGATCATGAAGCCCGCAATATTGATATTCGATTCCGCCGCGTAAAGCGCGTACTTGATGGTGTTTTCCTCGTCTGCATCTCTCCAGATAAGCTCCGATTCTTGACCGTACTTGGTCACCAGGTATTCCAGGATGTGTCCAGACTCGGCGTAAGTCCGGCCCTCGTCCTCGATCACCGGAGATTTTCCGCTGGGATGCGCCTTCGCAAGTTCCGGCGGTGCGAGCATTGTGCCAGGATTCCGCTTGTAGATTTTAGTTTCATAGGGGATTCCGAGCTCCTCCAGTATCCAAAGAACGCGAGTCGCCCTCGACCTGTTCAAGCAGTGTAGAATAAGAGCCATTAGCAACCGTCGCAGCAAGTGTAGTAAAAAGTACACTCTGCCACAATCTATATATATATGTTCTGCTGTGCCTGATCTATTATCTAATATACAAGGTCTAGGGTTAAGTGTCGCATAGCAGGTCGCGACACAGACCACGCTGCAGAAGCCTAGGGGGAAAACGCATCGTTGCACTGTATAACATAGCTGAAATTCGGGCTATATGGCACTGTAACCAAAGTCCACGCAACCACAACGTGTTGATGTTCGCAGCGTCAAGCTACAGCCGAGACACCGCGTCAACATGATGAAGATCTTTTTAGGTTGCCCTAAAAATGGCAGATTAGATTATGACGTAATATAAAACCCGAAGCATACAGCTAAAGGTCCAGAAGTCAAGTTTGAGTGATTAATAACGCGACGATAATCTTAAGGTAAACAACCACAATCGAGTTGGCACCATCCATCTCTCTCACCTCATGAGGGCCTACTTTGGCATGTTGATTGTGCACGCTTTTGCAGTGCTCCATACTGCTTTTGCTGGCAGCATATCTGCTTCCGTTGAGTTTCCTATGCACTCAACACCAGATGCTCTACTCGCGCTCCAGAGCGTCGCTGATTTCAACTCAACAGCTTTCTTTCCTCTCCTTAAAGTCATGCTGGATGAATTTGACGATCTAACTCAGTGTAATGCTGAATTCGTCTTCAATAGTGCCCAGAGATTGCGATTTGTGACTGACTCCACTGTAGGGATCGTAAAGCAGCACTTCGATATGGGGATGTCAATTCCGTACTTCGAATGGATGTATGCCACGGTTGAATCCGAGGTTCCAAACTTTCCCAACTGCGGCTCGGTACTGTGGCTGAACGGCGTTTCTACCTGCGTCGATTATGACCACGACTTTGACCTCGAAGACGCTGCCCCTGAAGATGATCAGATCCCCAGATTGTACGTTGAAGACAAAATCATAGGAAGTGGTGGTCGCTGGGTTGTACTCAGTACCGATTTCTCTGCCAGAATGAAAGGCTTGCATTCGCAGTTGGTCGAGCGTGCAGTTAGCGGGGATATAACCTATGTTCTTCGTTTCAAGCCTAGCGAAAAAATTCATTCGGGTCGTATTGGAGGCTACATTGCAACACTTGATCCCAAGAATACTGAGTATCTGCGTTCGGGCCAAATCGATACCCTCTCTTCGCAAGAGGCACTGGAATCCTCGACGTCTCTTCCTCTCGGAATGGCTTCTTTGTCCGCGTTAAGTGCAATCAAGGGCTACAAAGAAAAATTCGGCTTTCTGCGGAAACTCGCTTATAATCTGATGGACTGCATACCTGCTCTTGCCAAGTATGACGCTGGCAACTTAGCGAATGCCAGCAACTACAAACTTTCAGGAATAAATGCCGTCGTTGTCAATGGCAGACCGGTGAGTCCCACTAATCTGTTCGACTACATGACCATTCTTAAGGAAGAAGCCGGATTGCTCGTGAATTTACAGGCTCTGCTTCCTAGCGTGGATGCTGGTGCGGTTCTTCGTACCGCCGCAGGATACCGTGACGATTCTACCGTCATGAGGTACAATTTGGAGAGCGTCTCAGGAGCGATTGCTTGGCTCAACGATATCACGCTCCCGGTAAAAAGGTACGAAGAGCTCGTTGAGGACTTTTCGATCATTCACAAGTCCAACGGCCCTTTCTTCCCATTAAAGCGCAACCTTTACACTGTCGTTGTTGTAGGTAGCATCTCAAACGAGAAAACTTTGGACGCACTGAAGGCGGCCCTTCAGTTACGGGTGCCTGTGCAGGTCGGCTTTGTCTCAACGAACAAGATCTGGCATAAAATAGCTCAACTAGGCTTAGAGCCGCGCCAGAACTTTCTGGCATCGCTCGCGTTGGGCTACTCAATGGAGACAGCTGAACAAGTTGCTCATTCCTTGAGTCAAAACATATATGGGGGCAAGAAAGTTTTCAAACCTTTGAAAAATTCGAAAAAATGGTTAAGAAATTTCGACATTAAAGAAGGAGAAGATCCGATCATCTTCATTGACGGCATTCCAGTGAGCTATGGCAACTGGCAGGAACAGCTACCGCTGGTATGCGCGCGTGATTCTCAGTATTTGAAAACATTAGATTTGCAGTCTCTGGACTCACAAACGCACCCTCGCAGTCTAATGTTTGGCTTAGGGAAGACGCACCGCGTAGACTTGCTGGACCCCTGGCAGGCATACCCCTTGTCAGGCTGGCCGCTCTCAATTATCAAAACCACAGTTCCGAATACCCAAGCCGGACATCACATACTATTCGAGTCATCGTTCTCATCGCTAGAATCCGCCCGTATTATCGAATCATTGGTTTCTCGCGGTGTTGATAGGGATGACATTGAGCTCACTATTGTGCCCTTGCATGGAATTGAGCGAAATTTATGCAAGAAACTGATCGCTGAACCCACTACGACCTTTCAGAGACTGCGTGAAATTTTTAACGAGGAAGGCGACGTTTCGAGCGACGCAGTGTATTCCGAATCTTCCCTGTCCGAACAAGAGCTTGCTGAAAAACCTGATACATTGTATATCGACGGGCTGAAAGTGATAGTCAAGCCTGGGGCTAATCTCAATTACTTGAACGCGCTGATCAATCGACAAAGTCATCGAATTCAGAAGCTACAAGAGTTTGTGCCGAAATTGTCTGGTCTGGCGTCATCCCACCTATCTGCTGCGCTAGCAGATCGTATTACCTCCAACCCTGGTTTTGATATTTGGGATATTTCGCTTGAAGGCCATGCTGATTCTCTTCATGTGGACTTCATAATTAATCCGGTCAGCGTCACAGGCAAACTGCTGACAACTTTCGCAGACTTGGCGTTACGTGCGGGGCTAAATGTGAACATCGTGTTGACCGCTTCACCTGCACATTCTGACGTTCCCATAAAGTACGAGCGGTCTGTAACCGCCTCCGCAGGTAGTGCTGTCTTCAGCGAGACGGACGCGAACAGTTCCGTGTTTACTTTGGATTTAATCACCCCGCCCTCCTGGTTCGCAACATGCGCAAAAATAGACGAGAAGCTGGATACCGACAATCTCCAGTTCGGTAGCGCTCAGCAGAGTTCTGAGATTGTCTACGAGGTCCGACACATCGTCGTAGAGGGGTTCTTGGAAGGCTACACCAGTATAAATCTGGAACTTTACGCTCAGAACGGTACACTCGTCGACAGTACCGTCACTATCAACGAAGGCTACTTCCAGCTTCATGCGGACAAACTCGGAAATTTTTATCTCGGCTCTGACCAAGGACTGCTGTCTTTTCCGGGCATTGAACACCCTCAGGAACGCATCGAGGTCAGTCTGGCAGGCTTTGCGCAGAAGCCGCTGTTGGTCAATTTCTCGCCTCTGAAATCGGAAAAGGCTAGTGGCACCGGGCTGGAAATGACAACGCGAGAGCACGCAGAGATCAACATTTTCACGATATCGAGTGGCCATCTCTACGAACATTTGTCCTCTATCATGATGCTAAGCGTCATGAAGAACACCGAGCGTTCTGTAAAGTTCTGGTTGATCGAGAATTTCATCAGCCCGAAGTTCCGCGAGCACATACCGGTTCTGGCCGAAGCTTACGGATTTGACTACGAATTCGTAAGGTACACCTGGCCAAGTTGGCTTCGACCGCAGTCCAATAAGCAACGATTGGTTTGGGCATACAAAGTCCTCTTCCTGGATGTCCTATTTCCAAACTCGCTCTCTGATATCATATTCATCGACAGCGACCAGATTGTTCGCACGGATTTGCACGATCTTCTCGAGATTGAGATGGGAGACGCACCGTACGCGCTCCCCCCAATGTGCGATGATAATGCTGAGTTAGAGGACTACATGTTCTGGAAAAAGGGATACTGGGCGAATAAGCTTGGGAAGCGCGGACTTAAGTACCATATCAGCGCATTATACCGCGTTAACCTCGCGAAGTTCCGCGAGCTCAACGCTGGAAACATCATCAGATCTCGCTATCAACTGCTCGCCAATGAGCCCGATAGTCTGGCCAATCTCGACCAGGATCTGCTTAACGATTTGCAAGACCAACTGCCAATCTACAGTCTCGACAAAGATTGGTTGTGGTGTGAAACGTGGTGTGCACCTGACCGCATGCGGAACGCACGCACAATCGACTTGTGCAACAACCCACTCACGAAAGAATCAAAGCTGGACAGAGCACAGCGGCAGATGCCAGAGTGGAGAGCTTACGACAACGAGATTCGCGGTATGTTAGCTGACAGCGCGGATGACGCGGGCAAAAGATTGAGCGATAGCGTTCCTGCTGATGTGGACGATACTCGCCTCGACTCTGCGAGTACTAACACTTCTGAAGATTCCTCTGACGAGGAGAATCGTACTCATTTGCGAGACAGTGCTGCTACGCCTGAAACTACCCGGTTTTCGCAGACGGGTGCACAAATGGGCGACAATGGGACCGCTCAATACACTAACGCCTCAGAGAACACTATCGAAGCTGTTGACGAAGAAGAGGACTTGATCGAACCGGAAGATCTACTAAACAATATCTTTGGATTCGGAAACTTCATGGAGTTCATCGAGCAGGCGCTAGTCCGCAACGATCACGACGAGCTCTGAGCAGCTAAGAACAGAGTCCGTAAATCACTGGTATCGTTCGTGCCTGCAGTGCGGCAACGGTCATTATGCTCTTCAGCAGAGCGACGCCGGCAACCTGTAATATCAATAGGGAATAAAAATAACGCAATTTCACCGCATCGGCCAAAGGTCGTTATACTAAGCGAGCATGCTGTATATAATTCGAGCAGGCGCAATCACACCAAACGAAGTGCAAAACAACACCTCTATGTCGAAAAATATCCTAAGACGGCAAAGAGTTGCGATTCTCGATTATAATTCGTCTCAGATTACGAAGTGATGGGTGCGCCAATAGGTGCGAAAGAAAAAGCTATGTTTGCGTCGAGACAACAGAAAAACCTCGGCGAATTTATCACCGTCGGCTTGCGTGCTGGAAATTTTGGTCACACGTTTTAGGAAGTCGCTCCGAAAAACCTTCAAAAGTCTGAATGCTCGCCAGGTCCTGAACCTGGTGTGGGCCGGATACTTCAATTACTGTAGCTCATCAGGAAGACTTGTTCTGTTGAGAATTTTCAGGCACATCCAAAACACTGTGGCTCCTTCGGTACGAACTTGGCTGCGCTTGAGGTCGAGGAGGCCTCGTGATCTCGTCCCAACTCACTGCCAGCACCTTCCAGTTCTAAGGGTGACTGGCAATACTCTGGGTCGCAAACCAGTCAGAACAATAGCAATCGGCATGCTAAAACAATGAACTCGGATTGAGACGAGACAGAGCCCGCAGCCCTCAGCTGAACTTCACCTTTTTGCCCTGGAACTGCGCCGCCTCGCGCTTACGCTTCAGCTGCGCCTCCCATGACGGGTGCAGCGGTCGTGCCTCAAACTCCTGCTTCTTGCGGAAGTACTCAGCCTGCTTGGCAGCCTTCTGCGCCTGCCGCTGCCGCTTCTCGTCGGCGAGGCGCTGCTGCTCCTGTTGCTCTTTCTGCACGTGGTTCGCGCGTCGACCATACTTCTGCTCCCATATTTTACGCCGCGCACGCTGCCCTCGCCTGTTTCGCCGCGCGGGGCGCACGTCTGCGTCCTCGATACTCTCGTCGTCGGACCCGCTGACGAAACCCTCGTTCAGGAGAGGCAATGGACCCAGCGGCCCATCCTCATCGTCGGAAATCACGACAGGCTGCTCGAAAAACGGATCAACGTTCCCTGCAGCCGCAACCTCGGGTGCCTCGCGACGCCCAGCGTCAAGAGCCGTGTCTATACTCGCCTGATCACTCGCCTGATCACTCTCATCGTCACTTTCGTCGTCACTGCCCTCGCTGGCACTTTCACCTTGCTCTACTCTAGTTTCCTTGCGAGGCGCTAGCTCTTGCGCAGGCTTTTTACGTGGGGCAGAGGCCTGCGTAGCTCCCACAGCAGCTGGGACCGGCGGCGCGCCCTCGACCGGAGTATAGAACTCGGCTACACCGCGGGCGAGCTGGTCGAGTGCGTCGCGCACCGCCTTAGTTTTGCACAGGCGGCCGTATACATTACTCTCGGCCGGCGTGAGCGCGCGCTTCGCCACGGGGGCGCCAAGCACAGCCTGGACGTCGAAACGCTTCGCGATACTGCGTACAACGATATCTGCACTAACTTCCTGGGCGTCCAGCGCGCGCACGACGGCATGCTCGGCAGCCAGACCCTCGGCGCGCGACTTATCTGCCTGCGCCTCGCGCTTGCGGATCCGCAGTGGCTCGACCTTCTTGAAGCTCTTCACACTACGCTGGACAACAGTTTCCGCGTAGTGCACCTTGCGACGCACGATCTCGCGCTGCACCCGCGCGACTCCCGCACGCAGGGAGGCCGCATCCTTTGTGAGCTGCCCAAGCCGCGCTTGGCGCTTCAGCAGGTGCTGCGTGCGGTCGAGTCGCACGGCGTGATCCCCATCCTCCAGCCGCGCGAGCTGCGCCCGCAGGAAGTCGAGCTCCAGTCGGGGGTTCTTGTCCATTTCACTGCGCGCGCCGTTCTCTTTCAGGGCTAGGGGTTCTTTGCGCGCGAAGCGACTGGTACCACTTAGGACCACAAAAGATCAAGGCTAATGTGAGCAGCCTCTTCATGGCTCCTTACAGGGTACATTTAGGATATACTTTCGGTCACTAGGTAACGCCTTGTGCCGAGTCGATGTTTCGCGTGAGCTCTGCTCGACCGGTGTTTGTGGCAACATGCATCACCACCACCGTCTTTAGGTAGTACAATATTGATACTCTTGCGTGGTGCATCAGTAGGTCATTGAGCGCGTAGTTCCCTGAGTGAAATGCCTATTCATACGATCTAGTACATGACGGAAACCGGGACGCCTAGGGGTGGTCGATATGCTCGACTTCACTCGAAGCTGCCAAAAGATTGGTACGGGTAGCAACCACTCTCATGGTTCATGCATATTTACGCCACGTGCGCGCACAATCTCTGGCGCATCGGCTGGAAGGCAGGGCAGGAACAGGAGCCGCAACGGCTTTTACAGCGTACTTGTAAGCTACTCGAACGCGTATCTAAGATTTCACGCAGCTGGAGCCTCCCTGGCGTATGTCCCAACTAGCAGCGGCTTGGCTGTAGCATGGCCAGCTGGATAATACCAAGCGGTGCGATGGGTCATCGAACTGATTCTCTGCTGCGTGAGGCAGGTTTATAAACCTTTCTGCATCCACACTAGTCGAAGCACAGGGCATCACTTGTCCAACTTGCGACTGGCGAGCATGCACTGTATCTTTCTTACTGCCAAGTCACTAGCGTAAACGTTATTAGATAGATACGATCGGCGACGCCTCCGTGGCGATAGGCTACCGACGGGCCATGAGGGATTCTATGTACTCCTGGAGTGACTTGTTTTCCAGCTTCAGCTTCGCACAGCTTGTCTTCACTGTGCGCACCTCTCCCAGTTCCTGTTGGAGGAGGTCCTGCAGACTGGCCGCGCGCTCGCGCAGCTCTTCCTCACTCAGCGGCACGTACGGCGATTCGGGCTCGGGCTCCGCGTCGGACTCGGGCTCCACGGGAGACAGCTCGTCGGTCTCCGCCGTCGCCTCGCGCGTGCTGGGCTCGCGCACGTCACAGTCTAGCGCAGGGAGGTCAGGCCGCGCCCGCACGCCAGAAAGCGCCGTGGGCAGCTCGTCCGCGCCGCGGCCGGCATCTTGCGCGTCGTCCTCGCCGCTGGACTCGCGGCCGCCCTCAGCCATGGACCCGCTCTCATAGTCATACTCGCGCGCGGCGAATGCAGACTGCGCGCGCGACTGCGCGGGGCTCGCCGGCTCAGTGTCTGGCGCCGCAACCACGTCGCGTGCGCTCTCTACGGCGCCCTCCTCCGCGGCGACGGACAGGCCGCTGGGCTCTTCGGGCTCCTGAGAGTCAGCTTCAGCAGGTGCAGTAATCCCGGCTGTTGCCACGTCGACCGTGCCGTATACGTTCATATTGCGCACGAGCGCGTCCAGGTTCTCTTGCGCCTGCTTCGCTGCTGTCGCGCTTCTCTCACCGTCTGCCGGACCTTGCGGCAAGGCGGTCGAGTCTGGAGCAATTTCTGGGGTGTCTACGCGGTCTGCAGGCAGGGGCGCGGTGGCATCAACAGCCGCGGTCGCGGATGAGACGCGCGTCGGCTCGGAGGATGCGCCCGCATCGCCGGCAGCGTCAATGCTCACAGCGCCGTGTAGCTCAAGACTGCTCTTCACAACGTCGCGCGTCTCCCACACGTTCTCAAGCTCCTCGTCCAGCGCGCCCATGCGGTAAAGCGGCTGCGATGCAGGATGCCGTTAGTGCCCGGATTAGGTAAATCCACAGACGCGACAACGCACGCCGGCGCGCGTTAAAAAGATCCGCGCAATTACGGCGCGCGCATGCATGCGACAGACCCGCGGCGCGCGGCGTGCCCGGCAATTGCGTCGGTTGTGGCGCCCGCCCGTATCCGCTGCGTAAATAATCGCAGCGTGCTCGTCTCTCGCGACAGCGCTCGACGGCAGACGTATTCGGCGTCTTCTGTTGCTCAAAATTCGCGCTCTGCGAGATTTCGGCCCAAGAGTAGAGTGACTAGAAGCAGTGGCGCGGCGAACCTGTGGACCTACCAGCGGAACCCTGGGCGCGGCGGTCGCTAGCGCGGAGTGGATTCGGCCATGTGACTGCCTGTAGCGAAGGGTGGTGGATCAGCCCCGCGGCCGGCGTAATAATATTGCCACGCGTGACCGGTTTCATCGCACCAGCAGACCCGCTCTTATAAGCCTCTGCGTGCTGCTTCTCTGGCCATGGCGCCTGCCGCAAGTATCCTCGCGCTTTTTTCGTTGCTCGCGGCCCGCGCGCGCGCTGCCGCCGACGCTTCCAGCCGCGTGACGATTGTCCACTATACTTTTCCGTGTGCGGCCGCGTCCTGTAGCGCACGGGACGCCGTGCGGCTGGATAAGCCGGACCTAGCGCGCATGCCGATGGCGCAGCAGGCTGCATTCCACGCAGCCGAGATGCTCTGCAGGTGCGGACTCCTCTGCTCGCTGGCCGAGTCGTACTACTCGACCAAGGTATTCGTCGGGACGCCGGAGTATACGCGAGGCGCGCTCGCGGTCGCGCTGCATACCTATTTTTTCGACACAGCCCTCTATCTTCCGCTAGTATGTGTGCTCGTACTCGTTATGGTGGTGGCACATGAGCACGCGCCGAGGCGGCCCACGCGCGGCAGCCTCGACTACAGCGGCGACGAGACGCTCGTCGACAGCGACGACGAGTACGGCGGGCTAGTGCTGCGATACGCGTACTTTTCGGAATGCTACGGACAGCTAGGTGCGAACGTTGACGCGTGGCTTCATTTCCACTTCGGCGTGGTCGCCAGCAGCAGCCCGTTCGGCTCGCCTGGCACCGCACCTGGCTCGTCGCCGCCTGCCCGCATGCAGCCCATACCCGAGACGCGCGCGCTGCAGCACGCATTCGGCCCTGCGACGCCCCCTAGCCCCACCGCGCAGCCGCTGGACGGCCTGCGTGCATTCGTGTACGAGCGGCGCGGCGACGCGCACGCGCTCGGTGCCGTGCTGGTGCACCACGACGCGCACTCGCGCGGGCTGCGGCTGCTACCTCGTGCGCAGCTTACCCACGACCTCGAGTGTGCAGGCCTGCCGCGTTCGCTCCTCCGGATTGAGACCGTGGCCGTCCATGGGCACTGCGTGCTTGAGCAGTGTTTCAACTGGCGGCACCTTCCAGCTGTAAAGCAGGTCAAGGAGAGCCTGAAGAGCGCCCTCGAATGTTTGAAAGACATCGAGGCGTGCGTTCCGCGCTACGACACGACGCGGACGTGGAGCCTGCTGCGCGCGGTGAGCGCAGAGAAGTCGATTTCCATAGCGGTGTGGAAGCGGCACTGCTGCGCAGTGCTTGCCGAGCTTCTGTGCGTCGTACAAGCCTGCGTGCACACGCGGTACAAAGGTGTGGGCAAAGTGGATACTCTTAGCGACGCTGCGTGACGCCCAGAATGAGTTGAGTGTTGTGGTAGCTGCATGCGTGGCGTTCATCTCTTTAATGGCAACGCTCGCGGCAACTGTGTTAGTACACATAGCAGACACAGTGGCGACCACCTCGCCATTTATTATCAAACATACTAAGCTCTGGCAGCTCGACAGCACAAAAGTGCGGACGTAGTAGGGTCATAGGTGGCCGCCGTGAACACTATCTGAACCCGTTCGGTTGCCCGACGTCAGGCAGGGCTGAAATGTGAACTTAGTACGGGTTTAGAACGGCCGCGGCACGCGCATAATTGCAGTATACAAAGAGGTACATACCGCGCAAGGCAAACGTTACATTTTGACTATACTCATGATACTAAAGACCGTGCGGGGCTCACTGCTTGGCGGCCTCCTCGACGGCGTGGATCGTGGCGGTCTGCGCCGCGGCGAGGTCCGCGACGCCGACGGAGTGCCGGACCTCCGTCTTCTGCTTGTCGCGCTCCTGCGCGATGTGTTCCATCTCGTCGACAATGTTCTTGCCCCAGTACTTCGTCGTGAACTTCATGACGTACTTGAAGAGCAGGTTGTGGTTCTGCAGCTTCTTCTCCTCGCTGAGGTTCAGCGAGAGCGCAAACGCCTCGCTCAGCTCCTCCATGTTCCACGGGTTCACGATGATCGAGCCGTTAAGCGACTGCGCAGCGCCGGCGAACTCCGACAGAATAAGCTGCCCGTGGCGCTCCTGCTGGCAGGCGATGTACTCGTACGAGACCAGGTTCATACCGTCGCGCGTCGACGTCACGACACACACGTCACTGACGGCGTACAGCGCCATGAGCTCGTTGAAGTCGACGCTGCGATGCATAAAGTGCACGGGCGTGAACTCGGCGCTGCCGTACTTCCCGTTGACGCGGCCGACAAGCTCGTTGACCACTGTGCGCAGGTTCTGGTACTCCTCGACGTCCTGCCGACTCGGCACTGCGAGCTGCACAAGCACGCACTTCCCAATCCACTCGGGGTGCTTCTCCAAAAACATGTCGAAACCCGAAAGCTTGTTGGGGATACCCTTGATGTAGTCGAGACGGTCGACGCCGATGAAGACTTTCAGCCCTTCGAACTTCTGCTTGAGGTGGTCGATGCGCGCGACGACCTCGGGCCGCTTGAGGCCGTCGAGGAAGCGCTCGGGGTCCGTACCCAGCGGGAACACGCCACACGACACGAACCGGTCAAACTTGACGCCGACCGGCGTCGTCTCAAGCTGCAGCAATGAGGATACGCTGCTTAAGAAGTGTCGCACGTAGTCGTACGTGTGGAACCCGATCAGGTCGCTCTGCAGCACACCGAGAAGGATCTCACGACGCACTGGCAGCACACGGTAGATCTCGGACGTCGGGAACGGGATGTGCAGGAAGTACGCGATGTTGACCACAGCCTCCGGCTGCAACAGCGCGATCTCCTCGCGGATCATGGCGGGCAGCAGCATTAGGTGGTAGTCGTGCACCCACACCAGGTCGCCGGGAACAAACAATTCGGCCAGCGTCTTCGCGAACACGCGATTCGCGAGCGTGTACGCGCCCCACCAGTCCTCGTCGAAGTTCATCTCGCCGGGATGGTAGTGGAACAGCGGCCACAGGATCGAATTGCTGAACCCGTTGTAATACATGTCCGCGACGTCCTCGCTCAGGAAGATCGGCGTGCAATGGAAGTACTTGTCCAGATGCTCGACCACCTCCTCCTTGTGCTCGTCAGGGATGTGCACGCCGCTCCAGCCGAACCACTGCAGCCCGCCGAGCGCGCTCAGCGCCGAAACAAGGCCGCCGGAGCTCATCTTGTAGTCGTAATTTTGCGAGCGCGTTAAATCAAGCTCCAGCGATGCGTCATTGTCTTTGCGTGCGGACACAGTCACCGGAAGCCGGTTGCTCACTGCCAGAATTCTTCCCATACTCTCAGTCCGAAGGTGCGCCTTGCTTGCTTATGTGACTAAGCCGCTCTCCGCTTTATATCTCAGCAACCCACAATAGGCTCAAGCTACGCTGGGAGGACTGCCTGCGAATGCTTAGTTAGTTTATAAGCCGCTTAAGGCGGGAGCAGTGTACACACGCCCAAAACTCTGATTACTAGCGCACGCTTATAAAAAAGAAATGAGCCTGCCTGTGGCCTACGTGCTCAAGGACAAGCACGTGCTCGTCGTGGGAGGCGGCGCGGTCGCCGAGACGCGCGTGCGCAAGCTGGTGCCGACAGGCGCGCGACTCACGCTCGTGGCCACCCAACTAACGGAGTACCTCGCGACATGCGTCCGCGAAAAGCAGATCACCGCTTACGTTGCGCGCGAGTTCCGCATGTCGGACCTGCATACGCAGCACTGGTCATGGGTGCTCACGGCGATTGACGACCACAACTTAAGTCAGCGCATCGGTCACAAATGCCGCGAATTGCGCATTCCGGTCAACGTTGCGGACGTCCCGCCGCTCTGCGACTTCTATTTCGGGTCTAACTACAATGCTGGCGCGCTCAGCATCCTTGTGTCGACAGGCTCGGCCGCGCCGCGCCTGTCGAAACGCGTGCTCAACGAGATCGCGGCATTCGCGAGCCAGCGACAGTATCGCGAGGCCATTGAGAACGTGCAGCGCTGCCGCGCCGCACTGCGCGAATATCTCCCGGAGCAAACTAAGCAGATGTCCGACGTCAGAATGCGCGTAATGAAGACACTGTGCGACAAATGCACGTGGCAAGAGCTCGCGGCATTATCGCCTGAGGAGACTAGGGCTATGGTTAGGGGTATGGTCTTATCAATTGACGCATGTCCGGCGCATCCCGTGCCCCAGCTCGAGAATGCTGCGGATTTCGTGGAGCCGGTAGCGTTGCAGAGTCAAGGCGAGGACGAGAGTGACACCACCGAAGACTCAGACAGTAGCAGTAGCGACAGCAGCGACAGCAGCTCAGAGTCTGAAGACTCCACCGCTGTAACCGAGAAGAAGCCTAGCCCTAGTAGCGCGAACTCCGCTGCGCGCGCGCCGCAGCGTGCTCCGAAGGAAAATTCACCTGGTTCCTCAAGCTCAGAATCGAGCTCAAATCCCAGTTCAAGCTCGAGCGAGTCCGATGACTCCGACAGTGCGCAAACCGCGGCCGCTCATAATCCTAGAGATGAACACGCCATTAAGACAGCAGACCGCAAAAGATCTGCACTGCCCACAGGCGAAACGGCGAAAAGAAAAGTCAGCGACTCGATGCTGTTGAAAGCAGTCGAGTGCAGCACCAGGGAGGGACTTACCGAGCCTGAGGTTCCACCATTTCCATACCCGCGCCCGCAGCATTGGCAGAGGCGATCATGATTCGATCTTGGAATCGTGGGTATTTTTACGCGCTAAAACGCGTAAGAGTATACATTGGTACGATGCGTGGTCGCTCTCTCGCAAACGTCTACCGAACACAAAACTCGATAAAGTAATAGTATCCCGAATCTAGAGGGCGTCGTTGTATATTAGCGCTAAGCGCAACTAATTAGCTAGTCATCTTGCTCACGTTAATGTTGTTGCTCTTAGTTCTGCATTTCCTTGCTCGGCCCACCGCCTCACCATCTCACCGCGTACGCTTTAACAACATCACGTAGGCACCCGGTTGCGCCTGCTGGATGGACGATGGCGAAGCTGCGGCGGAGCTGCGGAACATCAAGGATATTGTGCACGTGGTACAGGTCGAGCGACTCACTGATGACGAGTATGTGACTCCTGCTACGCTGCGCTCGTTTCTCGACAGCATTCTGAGTTTGAACAAAGGCTTGAAGGCGCCGCTGCTAATAGACGACCTGCTCAGAAACGTCCCTGAGCCGCGGTCTAAGCACTCCTTATACCAAAACTTCCGGCTCGTGTCGGCACCACAGCCGAGCGTGTCTGCGTACACGCTGGCGTTGCAGCGGGAATCGGCAGCGTGCGAGGTGCAGGACCTCGACTACAAGATTGCGCGGCTGAAGGAACACAGGCAGAAGGCTTTCAACAAGATGATAGAGTTGGAGTCTGATCAGCCCAAGGCTGCACTGATGCACTTCTTCAACCCAGGCGAGCAGGTCCACCACCTCAGTGCCGGCGACACGCCCGTCGATTGTCTCGACGTGAATTCGCCTTTCGGCAGCCTCGTGTGCTCTTCGGGCTCAAAGGTGACGTTGCATAGTCTAAATCTGGACTCACCCGTGGAACTTAAAGGGACCGAGGGCCGTCACGTCAATTGCGTTGTCCTAAACGGCGCCGATCCTATTATCTTAGTTGGCGCCGGTAACGATTTGTTTTTGTATCCGCAAGAGTCGCAGAACCCCCTGTTCTATGCGGAGCCCAGCCAGCTACTGGGACACATGGACTCGGTCGTGGCCATTCATTATGACGGTTTAACCGCTGTGAGCAGCTCCACGGACAAGACGGTGAGGCTTTGGGACCCGTTAGTAGGGAAGTGCATCAAAACACTCGATACGTTTGCGTTCGGCGTGTGCAACGCGCTGCAGCACGAGCAGGTGGTGTTGTCAACCGGAAGCCAGGATGGTGTCGTGAGGCTCTGGGACCTGCGTTCCGCCAAGCCTGAACGCGAGCTCGTTGGCGGCCATACTAGCCCGATCTCGGCTCTCAAATTTTCTGGGCTAGAGCTCATCAGCGGTGCCGAGGATGGCAGTCTTCGCACATGGGACCTCCGCAACGGTAAAATCAAGCTGGCCGACGCGTACAACGGTACAATTCGATCACTCGGGTTTGACGATACGCGCGTCATTGCCCAAATTCAGGGAGAGAAAATGGCTAGGGTCATCGATAAACGCAGCGGTGAGCAGCGCATGCTTGCAATTACCGATAGCGTCATTACCAGCTCAAAGTACCTCGACGGGTACTACATAGCGGGGCGCGATACGGGAGACATCGGCGTCTGGGCTGTATGAGAAATATTTCCTGTGTCTATCTAATGAATTCATTTTATCTAAGTCTATACGTTTTCAACATGTCTATGCAAAATGCTGCTGAGGATCAGCGCTGGAATCTGGAAGTTATGATCGCTACAGGAAGATACATTCACCCCTGCAATAAATTCCGCGAGCCGTTGCGATTTACCCGCTTTTCTCAAGGTTTGCGGCTGAGTCTGATCGTACGGAGCGGTCAACGGGACATGGGAAGAGAGAGGGGCCAATTACCGTGGCAACGCATATTGTGGCTGTTGCGGCGAACACGGTGTTCGTCAGGCTCCTCCTTGCCGCACCGGAAACGTACATCCTTCGGCTCAATTTAGTAGCGTTTTTGCTCGCTTGTGATTTGTGGATACTAAGCAGTCCCCTGCAGTTTATACATCTCTGAGATTAGTTTTCTATTATGTAATTAAAACCAAACGGCAGCACGCGCCTGCACTAATAGGGTGCAGGCCGAACACTTGATAGCGGAGTAGGAGATGAGAAAGCAGAATTGCTTGGCGCTCAACAGTCTACGCTCAAACTTGGATTTCTTCCCTGGCTCTTGAATGCTGCCGCAAGAAGTCAAGAGAATGTATATTTAACATATGCTTGCCTTTCGACTCTTCAGATTGTGTGTACCACGGCATCGTCAAGGACGCTTAGACTCTTGAGCGCCGTCCCCGTGGCTTATATCCCTCAAGTGGCCTTTCTTATACTCTTCAATGACTTTCAAATGGTCCGCAAACGACCTCAACTGAACGATGATCTCGCTCATCTGTTCGGAAGCATCCTTGACGCTCTTGGGGAATTCGCGGCACGTCGAGCTCATACTGCGCGCGTGTTTGGACTTGGTAGGCGTATCGAAGCACACGCTCTCTCAAAGGGTGTAGGTACCCTAACCCTAGCTGGTCGGGCGTGTTGTGCAAGCCGCGAAAAGCGGTCAATTCGCCGCAGAGTGGAACGACAGCCAGCTGTTTTGGGGGATGACCCCAAGCACTACTGCTAGTGGCACTGATGGCGAGAGGAGGAGACTGGGTGCTACCGGATAGGGTTAAAGTTGGCCTACCGACACGGCCAACAATTACATCAATAATATTAGTTTTAAATAAATTATTAGAACGGAATTATGTCCACACGCCATGCGTGTGTGTGTATTTGACCTCTAGGCCTCATGCCTATCGAGTTCATGCAATTCAGTCTGAATCAGACTGTGGGGCAGACTTGGCGGGCTCCATATTATCGCCAGCAGGGGCTAGCTGTACGCTGACTGCAGTGACGTCTATACAGATTTCGGATTGAGTCGCGGGGCCCTCGCCGTCTTTGTCGTCCTCTTGCGCGTGGGATAGTTCCGGAAGGTCAGCGCCCGGGAACTCGCTATCGGCATCCTCCTCGTGCTCAGCGTAGCAAGCGTGCTTGCTGATCTCAGGATCCTCGAGACAGGTGGTGTTGCTTGAAGGCGCCTCCGAAAGCTGCTTTTCCTTGTTCTTGTCGGGCAGCTTCTCCACCCACGAATCTGCGCGCTCTAGGGTCTCTGATAGGATGCTGGTGATATTGTGGATGCTCAGCAGAGTCTCTGTCGCCAGTGCGAGGACCGCAGACTCGCTTTGAACGGAACCGTCGCCCTCGAGCTGGTTGGCCCACCGCGAGGGCAGTTTCAAAATCATGTGTCGCAACCTGCTGCGTGCCGAGCGGGGCAGCGAGTTCGTCGCCAGGGTGGACAGCATGGCGAGGCTCTTCTTGATCGTGGTAATGATGTCGTTCCGAACGGCGACCTGGCTCAGCGCGGGCGTGACGTTGTCATCGCTGGCATCCTTCTCCATAGAAGCCTTGAGCAGGCTGACTTTAGCGTTCAGGTGCTCGCTTGCAAGCCGCAGCAAGTTCAGCAAATTACGCAGCTTTTTCTTGGCGTCTTTGGTCAAAACCAAGGAGGCCGTAGTGAACAGCATTTTCCGCCACGCCTTCTCAGGCCCTTGAAACCTAGAGGAGAGTACTGGACTGCCACGCTTCTCTTTCCTGATTCCCGCCTCCCCAGGACCTTTGGGTAGCTTCGCCAGTGGCCGTGGGTCAGGCTTATCGAGGCCTTCGACGGTGAGAGGCAGTCGCTGATGCGGGCGTGTCTGGGTATGCGCAAGCACAAGGCTCGAGTGTTCGCGGAGGCTCGAGTCAGGTGCACGGGCGCCGCTGATATCGACCGGCGAAGCTACGGGATATAGCAGCGCTGGAGAGTATGGCCGTTCGTCCGCATACTGTTTCTGCTGCCTTAATTGACTCAACGCCTCGGCGACGCTGAGCTCCTCCTGATCTTCTTGGGCTCCTGAATTCATCTGATGATCGGAGGGCAAAAGGTCGCACAAACGTATGTGCTTTTATTTTGCAGATGCATGTGATCAGCTTCTCCCATCAACTACCAGCTGTCCCAGCTAGGGCTGGGGGATTTTTAACATTGCGATAGACTCAACAAGCGCGCCTACATAAAGCTTGCAAGGGGAGCCCTACTTATGCATGTTGGGGATTGGCTCTTTCGGGTCTGATTCCAGGTGAGCCTGGGGCAATGTAATGCTGGTTCATAATGCCCTGTGCCAAGGCCGCTACACCGGTCGAGCGTATAGTATTAGTAAGTTCATGTATTGTCACGTTCAATCGCTGCCACATGTGATCGTCATGTTCAGGAGCAGTTACCGTGCATCATACGCTTGTCGAATGTGAATGGGGCTCGAGAGAAGTGCAATGCGGCAATTTATAAGATCTTTCCTGATTTGGATCTTATACGCGGGTGCCGGGCGCGTGTAGGCCCACGGATATGTGCATATACGGAATGTGATAAAATATACGTAAATCTCTCTGCTCACATCGAGTTAAAGAACATTTTGACGTTGTTCTTGTACGATCATGATTTTTCAGATCGTATTTCGAAGCAAATGAATGAGTAGCTAGTTAGCATAGAGTAACAATGCCTGCGGAGCTAAAATAGCTTGCACAATTCCGGCTGTGTTGCAAGATAATCTCTGGCTTAATGCCATCGTTGAACTCAACGGTAGACGAACAATCCAACCTGTTAAGGGGATTTTAGACATTAGTGGTACTTACTTTGGATGCAATATCCCGCAACTTTTACTGTTACCACCTGTGTTTTGAATATGTGGCAGTACTATTGCACGCAAGCGCCACAAAGTACAAGGAAACATTATATCGTTAATGCAGCAGGGTACACTATACTGCTAAAGCATAACATGTAGTGTCATCCACATCATAAAGTTGGGAGTTGGGAGTTTTGGTCAAAATTTGAGCAGAGACAAAACCACGCCCAAAAAATTTGGGAGTTGAGCAAGTCTCGATTACCAAGAAATACTAAGGTTTAGTAACAGTTGTCGAACATCATCAAACGCAAGAATTGTCATCAGCGGAGAATGCCGCGCCCCTCTCTGCGCATCGATAGGTGCATTCCGTGTTGAGCTCAAGATCCTCGCCGCTCATGGCATCCGAAGTCGCATACCGAGAGACACAGGTATTGGAAACATGTATAGGACCCAGTACTAAAAAAAACAGCTAAAAAATTTGACTCCGAACCATTTTACTGCGCAGGGTGAACCGTCAACGGCCTGCTCTAAATCACCTCATTACATAACGATCAGTGATGAATGGCATCACAAGTGATGTAGCTCTGGAGACCTTACTCATCACCAAGACACCCACTAGCCACTATATAAGCTCGCGCTCGCGCTTCGGTGGGTGTATCATCATACTAACTACAGATGTCTGGTAAAGGAGCTGGTGGTAAAGGTCTTGGCAAGGGTGGCGCTAAGCGTCACAGAAAGATTACCCGTGATAACCTGCAAGGTGTCACCAAGCCCGCTATTCGCCGTCTGGCACGCCGTGGCGGTGTCAAGCGTATCGCTTACCTGATTTACGACCATATTCGTGAGATCCTCCGTGATTTCCTCATTCGCATTGTCCGTGACGCTGCACAGTACACTGATTACGCCAAGCGTAAGACTGTCACGACCCTCGATGTCGTCTACGCCCTCAAGAGACACGGCCGTACCCTTTACGGTTTCGGTGTCTAAGTTGTTTGTCTTGCAAAGATCACAACCCATATTTATTCGAACGTAACCATACCGCTATTTTAATCTTATAGCATTGTCAGCAGACACATGTTCATGTTGTTGTGGTTATTAGTTCTGGAACGATCCTGAGATGATGCTCACATATTTTAACGACTATAGATCACTCTCTGTAGAAAAAACACTCTTCGAAGAACTCGTACTCAAAGTCCAAGGTTTTCTTTACGGCCGTAAAGATGGCCTTTTGCGCTGAAGGGTTCTCTTTGGCTACACGCTCGACCTCAGAGCCAAGGAAATCTACCCAGGCAGAGAAATCGGGACCACGGTGAAGGTCAATCCAACCCTTAAACTTAGGGGGGAGCTTTTTGACGTGCTCTTCAGCCCCTCCCTGATCTTCAGCCCACCTCAAGTAGACGACCTCCGCAATGTAAAGCGTTGCGATGTTAGCCGCGTAGGTGGTGTCAGTAGAGGTTAGCTCCGAGAGGGTTTTCAAGTATTTGGAGACCTGAACGAGCTCTTTTGGAGACT
Organism: Starmerella davenportii; assembly: GCA_030579095.1. Taxonomy (NCBI): domain Eukaryota; kingdom Fungi; phylum Ascomycota; class Dipodascomycetes; order Dipodascales; family Trichomonascaceae; genus Starmerella; species Starmerella davenportii. The sequence goes on from JAKUAD010000012.1 coordinate 68,140, forward strand.
CCTCACGCATCGAGGGAAAGAGCTCTGAGCCGCTGTTCTCAAGCTCCTTCAACGTGTCTCTGAAGTAAGTGTGTTCGTCGTTGGAGAAGAACCCGATTTGCTTTCCCAGATAAATAGTGGCATCATCGTCGTCACACAAAGAGAGTGTGCGCGCAATAAAGCGAAGACTGGTCATGAAGAACTTAAGGTCCTGCGTAAGATATGTGTGTAGGACCTTGTCAGAGAGTGTACCCTCGCAAAGTTCCTTGGTCAGCCGATGGCTCGAAGCCTTGTCGAATTCGACGCTGTATCTCAGGTGCAACTCGTTTAAAAAAGACATTAGTTTAGAATGGACCTCCCGGCCGGACGAGGGAGTTTATATAGCTAATTTCAGGAGACAGCATAACATAAGCATGCGGTATCAAGGATGTGTCATTTACACATACCACGCATGCACACGGAATCACGTGTACGTGTACGACAGTCAGGGCCCCTTGCCCAATGCTCGATCGGGCATGCCATGCCGGTGACAGCCATCCAAGATGCGATCCGCAATATCTAGTAACAACCCTAAGCCTAAGTCTAGAACACGTGACATTACTAACAGTATCTAGTTTCCTCTTTCGTGCCCGGATGAACGAGTGAGCGAAGGGCTCAGAACACGTCCTCCGTGTCCGCAGGGGTTCGGGCACTTCGCGGACGCATGACAAAAAACTAAGGTTAGGGGGTCAAAGCCATCCTAGAATTTTGGGAAAAAAAGGTGCGATAGCAAGGTGCTTACGCGGCGCATATTCTGCACTGGGGATGGGATTCCGGCGCCCAAATTCCCTCTGTGTCGCCCTGATATAGGGAGAGCAAAACACTCATACGGCCCAGACATAAGTGGGCACTCTAATGTGCCCGGAAGCTGAGCTTTGATCAATTTTTATTATCGAATAACGCTTTCACAGTGCACTTATGCATTACTCATACGGAGTATGATTACTCTGCACTTCCTGCTACGTGTCGTATTTGTTGGTTTATTGACCCTAAAACACCGCGTTTTTACTTACCTACATACTTACTCGTTCCCCGCATGTCGACTCTTTATTAATTAGTTAGTGAGGTTGACCGCGAAACCCCGCAGGATTGACCCCGCAGCACATGACCCCGCATCGTGCCCCAGTCCAAATTAGGGTTCCCGCGCGTCCATATAAGAGAGAAGAGTGGACCGAGAGCATTAGTGAAATCAGTAAATAAAATGTCTAACCAGAACTTCCGCAGTATTCTTACCGGCTCCTTTTCGACGCCGTGTGCCGGCAACCCTACCGTCCGCATGATTGAGGCTGGTTACGCTGCCGCTGGCATCGATGCTCGTTACATCAACTGTGATGTTAAGCCGGAGAACCTCCGCGAGGCCGTCCGTGGCGCTCGCGCTATGGAGTGGATTGGATTCAACTGCTCTATTCCCCACAAGATTAAGATCATCGAGCACTTGGACGACCTTGCGGAGTCTGCGCGCCTCATCGGTGCCGTGAACTGCATCGCTAACCGTAACGGTAAGCTCATTGGTAACAATACCGATGGTCAGGGCTTCCTTGCCTCTCTTAAGTCTGTCGTGGATCCCGCAGGTAAGCGTGTTCTTATTATGGGTGCCGGTGGTGCTGCGAGAGCCATTTCTGTCGAGCTTGCTCTTGCCAAGGTCTCTCACATCACTATCTACAACCAGGAGCTCGAGGCTGCTCAGAACATCGCTAAGATCGTTAACGAGAACACCGAGGCGAAGGCCGAGGCGCATGAGTGGAGCTCCACCGTCAAGGTCCCTGAGGGCATTGACATTGTCATCAACGCCACTTCTGTTGGTTTCGGGGATGCTGAGGCCATTGCCGACGTCGACGTCAACACCATCAAGAAGAACCACATCGTCGCTGATGTCATTCCCAACCCGCCCAACACCAAGCTTCTTCGCGAGTCTGCCGCCCGCGGTGCGACTACTGTGCACGGTCTCGGTATGCTTGTCAACCAGGGTAGAATTGGCGTGAAGATCTGGATGGACAAGGAGCTTGATGCTGACGTGATGAAGAAGACCCTTTCCAACATTTTCGGTGTTTAAATGTCATAGGTTAGCATGCCAGAATATACAAAATGGATGAATTTAGGCCTCTAGTCGGTTTAGGGTCGCTGTAAACCCTTGCGTGCTGATAGTACGCCTGGTTGCATTGCATGGACGCAGGGATTCATGCACGGAGGAAGCGTCGAATGCGTTGTGCGCCTCCCTTGCGACTTGATGGCTACGTGCCCACAGCATATGTTGTGCGAAACTGTTGCATAATCGAGCCGCCAACCCTGCTCTTGCATTGGGCAGAAGAAGTGTAATGTTCAGCGCAGCTTTATGATTTGCGTACGTAGGTGCATAGGGGAAGCAAGGTATTCTGCATCGTAGTGCTCTCAGCTGCTTGCAGGCTTGTCAAATACTCATTGGCCTGTCAAAAGTCAGAATTCTAGGACCATGACTGACACGCGCCGTTGTATGAGCTCTCGATATTCGCCACACTTTCCGATTAATGGAAATTGTTCACACGCGCATGCAAGAGCGCAAATATAAGGCAAGATACCTTCTTCGTCACTGCAGTCAGTATATCTATCACGACACCTGAGGTTCGCGCCTCTGATTAAAGATCCGACGGTAGTAGCTCTTCTACCGAACCCGATTCGAATCGGGCTGCCAGTAGATTATTTGGCGGATAGTAAAGAGTAATAATGTCATGTGTTATCGATCTGCCTTGAGCGCAGGGGTGGAAACTATGCGAGACGATTGCATCAAGAACTTGGAAAGACAGGCAGGGAGTAGGGGCAATGATAAGATTGAGGCAGATCGAGCGGATAAATCCTGTCGGGCGAGGATAATTATCCGTTCAAGCAAGCAAAGATAATCAGATGGGTCGAGCTGCCCTGCATCACTACTTATCACTGCATGTTACGTGATCGTCTGCATACCTACCAAAAAGGAGACATTATGTAACACAAAACATCTAGCATAACCAGGTTTGAGCAATTCGAAAACGAGCATTCTTCCGGAGTCGCAAATATATCATCTCCTACGATTTCCATTTTATCACTCTGATCTCCTATCTGAGCTCCTATCTTGTGACCTCGGGTTTAATGCATTCAGTATGCCTCTTCACAGTTATACTTGACTAAGAACTGTACGTGATGCACAGATGGCCGTGGGTTGCTCATCAAAATTCTGACACTATGTTAGATGTCAAGGAGACATGTCCACATCCCTAGAGCAGCGTCAGTACACCCAGGACGAATAAACAAAACATTTCTAATAGTAGCATCTCAAAAGGCTGTGAATAGATCAGTATGGCTAGTGTAGAAGACCGCGGCGGTAAATAAAACCTTCCATCTTGCATACGGGTAAGTGTATGGGTAAGGGTTTACATATATAGTTTTCCATATGCATATCCTACACTATCAGGAAGAAGGAATACTAAAGTCCTCAAGTAATGCTTCTGCCAAATGAGGTGGAAATAACTGGAACTCCATATTCTGAGCGTCTGTAGCGGTGTATTAGACCCGATTGGGAAGCGATATCGAGACCTGTAGATTGCGAACGTGCTGTAAGCCTCGTGACAAGATCGGCGCGGCGTCATGCATCACTATAAATAATTGCTAAATCCTCCGAGATAAACGAGAGACCTCATCAGGATGCTGGCATGGCTCGTTTCTATCTTATCATTTGCCTTGTGCATTTCAGTGGAATACCCGAATGGTGTTGTGGTATATAGCGCACAGCCGTACACAATCATTTGGGATAATACGGATTTCGCTAGCTGCACACCTATCATCGATATTTACAATGCTCAATGGAACTTACTAGAGCAATATACCGCGGCGGTAGGCCAGACCTCCTATGCCGTTTCGAGCTTTCTACCCAACATGGCCCCAGGCGCTTACTATGTTCTGTTACACATGTGCACGGCGAGTAGTTACTCCCCATTCTACCTCGCAGACACGGATGCTCCATTTATCCGATATCCCAACGAACACGTGGTCATATCTGGCGAAGAGTATCAGTTCGTATGGCTCAACGCCAATTCAAGTTGTGTCCCTAACATCGAAGTCCATGACTCTTCTGGAAACTTATACTTGAACGTAACGGCAGCTGCTGGTGACACTACTTATACTGTGTCTTCGTTTTTGAGCGGTGCTTCTCCTGGAACGTATTACGCGACGATTTATGAATGTGGCTTGAGCTATACTTCTCGATTCTATATCCAGTCGCAAGGGAAGCTGAGCATATACTACCCATCCGGACAAACAGTGGCATCTGATGCTTATATGCCTATAAGATGGGCTAATGATGGTTCGTCTTGCACTATAGACATCGCGATCAAGAACTCATCTGGTGACACGGTACTGTCAACCACTGCAGTATCGTCATCAACAGCCACAACAGCCTACCCCCTACTACCTGGAGCAGCAGCGGGCACTTATACCATCACACTCACGCAATGTGGCCAAACTGCGACATCGGTGTTTTACGTGTCAGGTACCACAGTGGCTCCTAGCATCCAAAGTCCTAGCAACAACACTGTCACGGCTGGTAACTCCACTCTATTCCTTTGGAGCAGTACTGGACAATCCTGCCCTTCATACATCACTGTCTACGACGACTCAAACACGACAGTAGCGTCCTGGGAGGTCGCTGAGGGTGCGCAAGAGTACACAGCGTCCAATTTTTTGAGACACTCCCCTCCCGGTCAATACCATTGGACTCTTAGTAGCTGCGATCAGAATACTACTACGACCTTCACGCTCGTGAATCCCTATGGAAAACTAGTGGTTAGCCAAGATGTTGTCACTTTCTCCGGCCTAACAACTGTCACCGAAACGTTTACTGGTGGAAGCAGTTTATTCGTGGGCACGACTACTACGGACTTGTATCTCACCTTGAGTTATGATTACGATTTCAACACCACCGTAACAACCACGAGTACAGGCGCTGTCGTCGCATGATATCCTCTCCAACTTGGTTAGGGTGATACCATTGACTCTCACGTCGGTCATCTATTGTAGGCATATGTAACAGCGTAGGCAGTAGCTTCTACACCTGCTAAACAACCGAGTATAGGTAGATTCGCGACGCGCGGATCACCATCCTCGAAGCTAAAGCGAAATATCGAAGATGGCAATTTGAAGCCAAATCCAGGCTATTTTGCCATTAGTATCGACGCTCAATGTAAGAATTTCTCGTGCTTGGGTGGTGCTGTATAAAGACGTGACTGATGTAACCGCGGAGCAAGCACAGAGGTTTCAAGAATTGGATACGCGTGGTGACGATGTACGTAGCTTCAAGCCAAGTTAGTCTTCCAAACATAGAACATACTAGGATGCAAACCTATATTTAGATGCTGTACATATGGCATGAAATTCATCAGCTCGACGTATTCATTTAATTACAGCGTGATTTATAAATAGCATGCATATACGGCATACACGTGACTAAGCGAATGAGCTTTAGTTCTCAGTTTGAGGATGCTTCTCAAACGTAAAAGCAGTATAAAAACCCCATAATGTGATGCCCGTAATCCGAAATCATTTCTGCTCATGTGTTTGACTTTTCTTCATTAGGCTGAGCCCCTGTTGGAGCAGTGGAGAGAGATGTAAGCCCCGATTCTGAAATTACTAATACATCTAATACTCAGGTCTCTCTTGAGCACATGTTCGAGAGCAGATTGTGCCCGTGGAAATCGTTGAAGATATTTCTATGATACGCATTTCCCAAACTGCTCCATGCAAGTTTGTACATCTTCCGAAAACTAAACCTAAGGCTGCAAGTTCATGCATCGCAAAAGATGACAAATGTCAACGGTGAAAGTCAGGCACATTCTGGGCCGTGAGATACTGTCGTGCAGGCTGCACATGCGGGCATTACAGCCAGCGTTGTAATGCGGACAGATGGGTGTCTATGCCGACAGAAAAAAATTGAGAGCACGATCGGGAAAAAATTTGGTACCTTCTGAAGCGACGCATCAGCAAAACGATTCGTGCTGGCGAACAGATCTTGCTTGGAACCACTCTGGCGCGTGCGCATTCCAGAGCCCAGACAAAACACACCCTAACCACTATAGGTGCAACGCTGCGCGTTATGCAACCCTAACGGTGAATCTGTGAGGGACGAATTAAGCCCAAAGCGGGCGGGCGCGATTAGCCTTACGGCATCCCGCGTACTCCGAGCACCTCATAGTAAGCGAAAATCAAACCAACGCCCTGACAGCAGGAAGCAACTGCAGTGGAGATTGCTAGAACTATTGGGCAGTGCATGATGGGGCGTACAGTGCCGTTCTCGAAGTTTCGAGAAGAGTTCGGAAAATAGAATTTTTGAAAATTAATAAGGCGTGTTATAGATAATTATGCGCGCTCTATTATTTGGTCCGAATGCTAAGGTCCCATCTCGGTTTATCAATGAACTAGGCCCGCTGTTTCGAGATACCCCATGCCATTCGGTTACGGGTTTGGCGGAATACGCTGACGCAGCATCGAACCTAGCCACAATCTCGTAGTTCCAGCTGTGCAGTAGTAATACCCGCGCCTTGTCGTATGCACGATTACCCAACGCTAGCAGGCTTTACATCATTCACATTCATAAGCATTGTATAAATAAGGTTACTAACCCCGTAACCAACGTTTACCTTTTTCCCTTCGTTCCCTTGACATCGACCAGCGCGAAAATTCCTTTGGACGAAGAAAAATTGCCGAAATTGAACGAGAACACCGATAAAGACCACCCTATGGCGCTGTTTGGCAACACCAGCGAGACCAGCTTGAATTCTTCGCACGCTTTGGACGACATGAACATGGACTGCTATCTGAGTAACTACGCTCCGTCATCCTCCAAGGAAATTCCTCCACCTGACCCTCTTGAGATCCGTAACGGCATCTACATCCCACCAGAAGAGACGAGACACAACCAACTGAGTGTCGAAGAGGTGATGGGCTGGGCACTTAGCGATGATCAGAACGACAGCGAGGATGATATGGACGACAACGTATTTGACATGGATTTTGATGACGTGGATCTTCCGCCACCATTGAAGCCAGACAACACGTTTCCCGTGCTTTGTCAACGCCATCTCAACCAGCCGCAGTTTGATACGCAATCCTACCGTCGGTATGTGCCGCCCCAGCCCTTCTCGCCGTCTTACTCGGCATTCATGCACCGAAACGACCAGGCTGGCTTGTACAAGAAGGAAGATTCGCCACCATTCCAATACATTAACCCGAGCACGCTGCAGCTGCGGCGCACGCCGAACTATCCTGGTAGTCACGACTATTCCGGAAGGCATGCTCCGGCGGTAGCGTCTACCTCGGGTGACGTCGGTTTGAGCATGGACGACCTTGACGTAGAGATGGGTCTGGACGTGCCAGATTTTGGCGACGACATCTACCCGATTATCGACGACCCCAAGTCCAGCACCGGCCTGTCGGCTGCGCCCGCGCCCAAGCCGGAGAGCCATCACGATATCGATATGACTATGACTGCTGGCGGCATGGGCATGCCCCCTATGCCCAGACCGCCCCACATGATGACTGACCGCATAAACGACCGCATTGACGACCGCATTGACGACCGAATGCACCCCAGCATGGATACCAGCATGGATACCAGTAGCATGGAGGCTGCAGTGGACGCCGGAATGGACTCAACCCATTTTAGTGCTGACCGCTCGCGCGACGCCCGCATGGAACCCGGCCCCAACATGAGCCCCCTCGCACCCAACGGCGTGGATCATGCACTCACAGCTCCACTAAACGGCTTTGGAGATAGCGTTCATGACCGCCTTGATCGCTCGCGTCTCCTCCATGGCGCGAGCGGCGGTGGCGGTGGCGGCATTGTCAGCACACCTTCTGCGCGCGATGCTTCCATCATGAGACCTCTTATGGACGCAGATGGAGCACTACGCCCTACCAGCAGCGCTGGCCATGTGCCACACCCGCACGAGCTGCGTGTGAGCGCCTCCGCATCCTCCTCCATCGAGACACGCAAGTCGATGTCGCCAGCGGCGGCCTCTGACCGCGATTCACCCGTGGTGGAACTTTCCGGCATGTCCACCCCGCCGCCCGAGAGCCCGCTTAGCAAGGCGCGCTCGAAGGTGCCTGCTGCTGCTATCCACTCCTCTCCCCCTTCCGCCGACAAACGCAAGAAAGCGGCGCGACGCCGCGTTGCGCGCTCTGGTTCGGCGACGAGCACCACGCACGTGTGCAACCTCACGTTCTCGGACGGATCCGAGTGCCGCCGCTCGTTCACGCGACCGTACGATCTCGCGCGCCATCAGGAGACTATCCACGCTCCTGTGCGCAAGATGTACTACTGCGAGTACTGCGGTGAGGACTCGAAGACATTCAGCCGCCTGGACGCCCTTTCGCGCCACAAGCGTCTGAAGCACACGGGCTGAGCCCCCCCTGTACATACCATTTCCGCTTAATATGTAGACCTGTATTCATCTCATTAGCTTTTAATATTTTTCTGCGGGAGGCCTTATTTAGCTTTATATGTGCGCGCGCACGCCACCGCCACGGCTGTGGTGGCGCCGGTACCGACATAGAGAGCATGCACGCGCGACGCCCACTTGCAGCATGCAGGGCAGGTGTGCAGCCTCCTCGGGGGCGGTGGCCGGCACCCGCATACGAGCTGATATAGATGCTCAATAACGACTAAGCCTTACAAACCGTTTCTAGCTAAATCTGTTGGCGTCGGCATGGCATGTTTACCAGTTGACCCTCAGCGTCCAGCACAAGCGATGTATAGGCCGAAGGAGGAAGGAAGGGCACGCAGGCCAACTAGCTGCCACATACGGTAAATAAGACTAACTCCAATATCTTTTTATATTCGTATGCAACCGACATTACTACGCCTTGGTTCGTACCAAACTATGAATGACCATCGACGCTCTTAAGCAATCAGGCAGGAGTGTACAGGGCCAGAGAAACAGTCTATCGCAATAAATTTCCCACTTCTCGTCACGCGCTGCCATCGTAGAACACCTGTAGAACATGTATGGGTATTTTATAGCGCACTTTATGTTGCGAGATACAAACATAAGGCCCACCCTCGAGAGCCGGACTACAATCGCGGCGCTGCGCCATGCGCGCACACATTGTGAACGTAGTCACGGTAGACACTGTCGAATCTGGCCCGAGGTTTGCTGCACAACTCACTCCGCATGCGTTCTTATGGAAGACATCTGGCACCAAGCCGAGATCTGCATCAATTCGATATCAAGCCGTTAACAGGGACAAAGAGTCTGCTGACAGCAGTGCTGCCACGAGCATAGGCCTACCCGTGTTCACGCGCCGCGCGCGTGTTATAAAAATTGATTACTGAAGGTTCTCTAGTATTACACGAATACGGCGCGCTCGGCTCGCAAAAGTCCGCGTGTGCGGCCCATTTGATAGACCTGGACAGTCACAGCCTGCGATAGTCTAACCGGTGTGCTTCAGGTGGGCAAAGACCGTGAAGAAGGATAATCCGGCCCACTCTAAGGCTCTGCTTCTACTAACCGTGTTCTAAACCGTGCGCACGAGAATCTTCGTAAGCTCTCCACGCTCTCCACAAGCCAGGCAATTGCAGATGAACCACCTCTCCGCGCACGCACACAATTTTGCTGGGTCTCTGCTTTGAACGAGCCGCAATTTTACAGGGGCCTCTTCTATTCTGCGGCCTATATAACAGGACCTCAATTCTATCAGGGCCAGTTTTTTATCGTAGGAGCCTCTATTTCACGAGAGCCTCTATATTTCTGCAGCAAGATTGCTAGGGGGATACCTCAGGCTGCACTGTGACGTGCATTCAGAGCCGCCGCTCGTTGAGCTGCAGACGCTCCTTCCGCTGCGGGATCTTCGCGGGGCGCTTCTGCGCCGAGCCCTCGATCTCGTGCTTGAGCTGGCGGAACGAGCGCTTGGCCAGCCGCAGAGCCATCGCGCAGAGCTTGATCGGCTGCCTCGCGAGCCCGCGCTGGCCCTTCGGAGTCTGATTGTCGAACGCCTTCGTGGCCTGCCCGAGCGCGCGTGCAGCTTCGCGCACGGCATCCGCGCGCGCGCGCAGCTCGCGCAGGTCGGGCCGCTGGGCGAGCAGCGCATCGTACTTCGCGCGGCGCGCCTCACGCAGCTTGGCCACACGCGCCGCACGCTCGGCTGCTTTCTGCTGCTCGACCTCGTCGTGCGTGGGCAGTCCCTGCGCGCGACGCTCGGCGTCCTCGGCGCTACGGCGCTCGGCGTCGGCGCGGGCGACCTCTTGCGCGCGTTTGAGGGCCGCTACGCGGATCGCGTTCAACATTGCGCCCTGCTCGCGGACGTTGTACGGGCGGATCTCCTCGTGCTGCACGTGCACATCGCGCCAGAGTTCCTCAGCGCCGCGGCGGTAGAGGTGTTCCCAGTGAACAACCGCGGCGCGGTCGGGAGTGGGCGCGATGGCCTCTAGGGCGCTGAGGAGGTCTGCGACGGCCTCCTGTGCGTAGGTGGGCCGGTACTGGTTCCAGAACCATGTGTTCCCGTCGTCGTTCTTACGGCGCCAGGCCAGCGCCTGCTTGCGCGCGTGCAAATCGCGCTGGTCGCGCAGCTGCACGAGGTTCTTGTACAGCTGTACCGCGAGGTCCCAGCTGGGCAGCTCGGCGACGGCCATCGCGCGCCACATGTCGCGACGCAGTAGCGGCTTCCGGTTCTGCCAGTTCGGCCGCTTGAACTGCTGATCAAGGTAAAACTGCTGCGGGTGCAGCGTCTGCGAGAACACGACCTGCCCGCTCTCGAGGTTGCGGAACGCCGTCACCAGCGGCGCCTGCCGGAAGCTGCGCAGCCAGCGCGCCGCGCGCAGGCCGCCATAACTCATGATTACCTAACTATGGACCCGCGCGAGCGAAATGGTCCGGCTCGGTAAACGGCGATGTGGTCGGCGCGACGCAATGATGCGGGCTCGTGCCGGATTGCTCCGCCTGCCTGGTTAAGTCGTACGTTCTCTACAGGTGGTCGAGGGCCAGATCAATGGCGAGGCTGTCGACGCCCCAGGGTACGCGCAAATCTGCACTTAACATACATAAACAGCCACTCTAGTTGCAGTTCTTCTCACATCTGCGCGAGCCGCTTAGAGGGTTCTTATTCTTGAACGAGCCGACTGCACGCCGGAACGACTTATAAATAGCGGAGCGTAAACGGAGTAGCTCTGATGCGGCAGTAACGCCCTCTCAGTATGTACATGAGTTCAACCCTGGCCGCACAGCAGCAAGCAAGGCTCCTAGGCTTGACATACTTCTGTTTACCTCCGGCGTAGCCTGCGCAGTCCTGCGTCGCTGGCCAGCCCCGCAGACTGCAGCTGCTGCTCGTAGAACTCAGCAGGCGCACCCGCTTTGGCCAGCGCGACCAGGTCCAGGCGCGATATCGGCTCCGGCAGGGCCTGCCTGCGGGCCCACACCTCGGGCAGGCGCCTGTCAGCGTCGGGAACTAAGGGCAATGCGTTCAGCTGCACGCGGAAGGACACCGGCGCGAGCGTTACGCATGGCTGCGCGGCCAGGTAGTCGAGCACGGCCGTGGCTAGCGCACCCACGTCGGCCGCCGGCGGCAGCTTAGCGGCCTCTGCGAGCACGATGTTCAGAAGCGTCTGCGCGGTGCCGAACTTCGCGGTGTGCAGCTCAAGCAGCGCCGGCAGCGACTGCACGAGCGGCGCAGCGCGGCCGTCGGCGCTCAGCGCGGCCACCAGCGAGAGCGTCGCGCTCTTAGCGTCAAGCTCGCTGGGCGCGGCCAGCCGCCGTACGTAGTCCGAGTACAGCGCCATCACGCGAGCCTGCCGCGCGGCAAGCAGCGGCTCCGCCTTGCCGTCGGCGGCCACCGCCTGCAGCAGCCGCGCCGCGGACATTGCGTGCGGAACGTGAGATTGGAAGGTCGCGAACACGGAAGCCGCAAGGTGCGCCGGCGCGTCGCCAACGAAGGCGTCCAGCAGGAACGCCAGCGTCTTCGGCGGCAGCGCGTCCTGGCGCGCAACCAGCTCGTCGAATAGCGCCTGCGCGCGCGGCACCTCGCCGTGCTTGAGGAACCCCCACGCGAGGTACGCGCGGCCGCGGTCGGTGCTGGCCTCTGCCGCGACGCTCTCGAGCAGCGCGAGCGACGCGCGCGCCTTCACGATGCACGGCACGACGAGCTCGTGCGTGAGGTGCTCCAGCAGCACGCGGCGCGCGTCCGGCGCGGTCGCCTGCTGCGCGTGCAGCTCCTCGTACATGTCGATGCCCGATTGGGGGTGCACGAGCTCGTACGCTGCGTACAGCCCGTTGACAACGGCCTGCTGCGGCTCTACGTGACCGTCGTTGAGCGCCGCGCGCACGGCGTCGGCGTGCTCGCGCAGGTCGGCGAACAGCGCGCGGCGCTCGGGGGCGCGGCGCGCGAACGGCAGTTTACGCAACGCAAAGCTCGCATCGCGCGCCGACATGCCGAGCGCGCGTACCACGTCCGCGGCAACGGCGTCGCCCGCGCCGTGCGCGGCCACGCGCGCGAACAGGCGCATCATGGGGCGCACATCTGCAAGCTCGCACAGCGCGCGCGGCGTCGTCTGGTTGAGGAGGGCTGCGTGCGCGCGCAGCTCCGCAATCTCCGGCGCGAGCGCGAGCCTCGCGGCCGCAAGCGGAGGCCGCACGGCCGCGGCGAAGCGACGCGCGAAAATCCGCATCGCAGTTTGCCCTAACCCCAAACTGCTGTTAGCTCGGCAGTGAATCCCGGGCAGGTCTAGCGATGTCGCGGCAGAGCACGACGCTGTGGTCGCACAGCGACACCGTGCGCGACGCGGCGGAGGCGATCGGCGTGGGCGCGCTGAGTGACGACGTGAGCAAGGCGATGGCGATGGACGTGGAGTACCGGCTGCACGAGGTCGTCGAGCAGGCGCGCAAGTTCATGCGGCACAGCAAGCGACGCACGCTGACGACGCGCGACGTGAGCGCGGCGCTGCGCGTGCTGAATGTGGAGCCGCTGTACGGGTACGACGGCGAGCGCGCGCTGCGGTTCAAGGAGGCGATGCTGGGGTCCGCGCAGACCGTGTACTACATCGACGAGGAGGACGAGGTCGACCTCGAGAAGCTAATCGCGGCGCCGATTCCGAAGATCCCGAGGGAGCCGACGTTCACAGCGCACTGGCTGGCCGTAGAGGGCGTGCAGCCGGCGGTCCCGCAGAACCCGCACGCCGGCGAGGTGCGCGCGCTGGACCCGCAGCAGCGCGGGTCGCAGGTGACGTACTCGACGAGCCGGCTCGGGCAGGAGGCCGAGATCAAGCCGCTGGTCAAGCACATGGTGTCGAAGGAGCTGCAGCTGTACTTCGACCGCGTCGTGGCTGCGCTCGTTAGTGGCTCGGCCGACGACCAGGACGTCGCGCTGCTCTCGCTGCAGCAGGACCCCGGTCTGCACCAGCTGACGCCGTACTTCGTGCAGTTCGTGCAGGAGAAGATCAGCGCCGAACTCGCGCGCGAGGCGACGCTGCGCACGATGCTGCGCGTGCTTAGCGCGCTGCTCAACAACAAAACCGTCTACGTGGGCAGCTACATCCACCAGATCGTGCCGTGCGTGCTCACCGTGCTCGTCGCGCGGCGCATCGACGGCGGCGGCTGGGCCGTGCGCGACTACGCCGCCAGCATGCTCGCGCGCATCGTGCGCGAGTTCGGCACGCAGTACACAAACCTGCGGCCGCGCCTCACGCGCACGCTGCTCAAGGGCTTCCTCGACCCGCAGCGGCCGCTCGCCAGCCTGTATGGCGTCGTCAAGGGCGTCGCCGCGCTTGGCCCGGAGGTCACGCTCGTCGTGATCGTGTACAATCTGAGCGCGTGGCTTGATCCGGTCGCGACCCGCGGCCAGCGCGAGCCGGAGGCTTGGGCGCACCTCAAGCGCGCGCTGCTCGATGCGATCGCGCAGGCGCCGCCCGCAGAAACGAAGGAGGCCCTGAAGATGGTGAACGCGGTGCTGGCCGAGGACGGCGACGCTGTCGAGGACAGCTCGTAGACCCGGCAGTGATTTGAGCTCACCAAGACTAGAGGGTGACGCACTGATTGCCGCCCGGCTTCTGCCAAGGAATGGGGTAGAAGTGACGTCGCGTGGCGCAGGCCCCGGGGGTACCTGGGGACAGAAATTGACTTAATGAAAATATCGACCACCTGTAACTCATAAAATCCACCCGTAGGCGTTTTCCGTTTCCTGATTATAGGAGCACCGGTCCGAGGTGCTATGTCCGTCATCAGTTGGTACCTACTGTGGGGTAAAGTCGAGGGTCTCTATGCTGCCTTTTACTGGTAATATGAGATTTATCGTGACCTCTTCCTCGAGTTTATTTTCGGCTATTTACGGGATGTCGCTTAGGTGTTTGGCCATCAGACATTCATAGAGTTAACCGCCTGAGGAATTGCGGAGGCTAGGCTCAGCGAGGTTAGATTAACGGGAATATTCAGAACTTTCGGCCCTGCCGCTGATGCACTAAATAGATAGTGCAATCCCTATAATATCGCATGCCGCTCTGGAACTTCGGCTCTCTCTCGAATCTCAGTGGACCCCAGTTCCCAGTCTTTCTCACAGTTGCCTGTACTCCAGTTTCCAGTTTTTTGCCAACAGTTGCGGATACTAATTCTTAGTATTTCTCACAACTCTCTGTGGATACTTGTCCCTAGGAACGTACAGCCTTAGCCTAACTGGTACTGGTGTAATCTCCATCTGCGTCACGCCCTAACACAGAGTAGCCGACGACCATTGGGAAGTCGGTCTGAGCGAAGAGGTTCATGTCCTGTTATCTCCGAGCCAGCCCGCTGTTGACCGCTTCTATGTAAAAATGTAATAATAACGCCGGTCTAGAAGCGTGGTCACTCCACATCTAGCCAAACTGGCTAAGAAATTCACGCGTCTACGCGTTACGCGCCCACAATGTGAGGACCTATGCCATACGCACGGGCCCTACAAGAGAAGTACACCCTGAGGAGACTCACTATTTTGTATGATTATTCGCTCTCCCCTTACGCTAAGTAGTAGTGAGCTCCGTCCGGCAATCGGAGCCCATAGCACCGTGCATCGCCGCGCGTTTATATTCAGGGTATGCTCACTGTCATGAAAAACGAACCGCTTGTCGCTGCCCAAAGCAAGGGTGCCACATTCCGCACTCCTCGGACGTCGCTGGCAGCGTCTCGTTCACCACGGTGCATCCTCGCCGCGCCGTCATTTCCGGAACTCATTATTCGCGCCACCTACCAGGTCTGCAGACACCGTCTGTAATGCTAGTCGGAGTCCGTCGAACCAACCTCCCACTCCAAAGGCACCGGCTCGAACGCGTGCAGCGTCGTGCGTACCTTTGCCGGCGTCGCTTCTACAGCGACGCGCTTCGCGGGGCGCGCCAGGCGTGTCTCGTGTACGTCCTGCCGCGACGCCGGCCGCGAGGCCAGCTGCGAGGCCAGTTGCGACGCCTGCGAGGCCGCAGGCAGTACAACCGTGCTTGAGCGCCGCGACGCGAGCGAACTCTGGCTCCTACGGCTGAACCGCACCTCGACCGTGTTCTGCCGCGACGCGCGAAACACGGGATGGCTCGGCGCGCGCGCGGCGCGCGGGGTGGGCTCAGGCGGCGGGCTCGGCGGGCGTGCCAGGCGTGCAAGCGCGGGCAGCGCCACAGACGGAGCGGGCAGAGGAGGCGGACGCGGACGCGGCTTCGTGTGCACACCGCGGCAGACGCGCAGGAACTCTTTAGTCTTTGCGCGATTCACGGACTTGTAGAACGGGACGACAACCTGCATGCAGAACTCAAGTAGCGCGTCGCCGCCGCTGCCAACCGCCTGCCAAATGCACAGACGGTTGAAATGGCGCGTCAGCGCCGGCCCACAATCCGCGTCCAGGGTATGCAGCTCGAGTCCGACAAGAACCAGCAAGCGTGTTTCGAGCTGCTTGAGGTCGTGCAGCACAGCCGAGACCGGGCGCGCGTCGTCGCGCGCTGCGAGGCGCGCCTGCACGTCACGCACAAACTCCGGCGCCGCGTGTCGCGCATCCAGCCCTGCGGGGTCCACGAATAGCGCGCTCAGCGCGGCTAGCAGCTGTGCACGGGGGAGGCCGACCCGTGCGCGCGCCAGCGCTCGTTTCGGGAATGCCGGCAGTGGCGCCTCGCCGTGCAGCGTCGCCTCGTACTGCCGCGCGAGAAAGTGCGGGTCAAGACACAGCGAGAGATCCACGGCACGCGTTGGCGCGGCGGGCCACGCTGCAGCGACGTCCAGCGGCGCGCTGGGCGTGACGGGCGCGAACGCACTGAAGTCGGCGTCGATGCTTGCGCCGCGCACAGCGTACATCCGGCTCGTGCCCACCCGCTGCACGACGGCGCCGCCGAGCCGCCGCATCTCGTTGGGCCCATAGTCCAGAGGCAGCGGCGCGAAGCGCACGCCGTCGCGCCCGGCGAACATGCTTACGAAAAATAGTCGAGACGGCGGCGCCGACTCTGGTAACTCTGAGGTCCATATGGGTTTTGTCTTTAGTTTATAGTGCTTGGCTGTTAGGTTCGGGGAGTATCTACGAAATCGAAGAGGTACACCGCAGCGTACGGCGTACAAGAGAGGTGCGGAACAATTGTGTAAACAAAGGGTTGCAGCGTATCTAAATGCGAGCCGACTGGCAGCGCTGGAAACTCACTGTGGCAGCCACAGAATAGAAACACTTGTTCCGTGCGCTGAGGCGAAGAAATGCCGAGGCCTGCAGAGTTGTGCGGCACTCGGCACGCCGCCTGGGGCCCTGCACCGCGACTGCTCCGCCTGGATGCGGGCCACTACTTCGCGTCGCTTGGCGGACGGCCTTGCGCTGCGAGCATGAGCTCGTACAGCTGTTCTATCTTCTCGTGCGACATACGCTCGATCGCGCCAACGTCGAGCTCGCCGCTCTGCCACTTGTCTTGCTCGACCGCCAGCAGGTACTCCTGCCACTGTGACAAAAACGCCACCACGTTGTACGCGTTATCGAGGTCTCTGTGCAGCCGGAACTCGCTTTTCACGTATGCGTCGCCCATCACCTGAAGCTCAGGCTGCAGCTTCTTATGCGCACGCAAAATACGCCGGTACAGCACGAGAGGAGGGAGGAGCTTGCCGGTTTTTTGCGAGATCCCGTGCGCGCAGCGCGCGAGGCTCGGCGCGTACCAGCCGCGGCGCGAGACTGCGCTCAGCATAGTTAGTCAGGGGTGCCGGTGCGCGGGCTGTTAGCCGCAGGCCATCTGCTGCGGAGCAGCGAAGTACGCAAAAACACGAATTTATCTTCGCAGGAACATGTGAATCCAGACCTTCCTGATCTGAGTCTATTTACATGAAATTTTGCCGATCATATATGCTAGGCGTACAATTAGTGCAGTTCCTGGCGATCCCATGTAGACGTCTTGCTACGAGGGTAACCGTAGTCATTCGCGCTAGTGCTTTGTGAAGATACCAACAGTTTGGCTTGCGATCCGTGAACACTCTGTTTCTTTCAGCGATAAGCGCCGAGGAACCGGGGAACACCATAGCAGCAGCCTGAAGGTACGAAGCTCAGCGCGTGGAAGATTAGCGCTTGATAAAGGCCAGCGTCGCTTCAATACTTCGTACCACTGCCACGCTCCGTACCACTGCCACGCGCTCCGCAGCCGCGCTTTTAGAAGAGGACGCGGCTCGCGTTCTCTGCTGAGGCGAAGCCGAACCCCTACCCGTGGCTGTGTTCAAATCGAGGGCGGCTCTGCAGACACTTTTCTCACCAAACTTGAGCCTGAAAACACCAGCAAATACGAAACAGTACGCGTGTAGGTAGATAGAGCCTCTTGTAATTGATGCTGCTTATAGATTTCCTGGAGCCTTGGGCTAGTGACTTCCCATACGATATGCAGGAAGGCACCAACACGGAACAAGTCTCACATCCAAGAGCCTGGAGATCTTAGGTCTTAAAGAGTCTCCAACATGAAATACCTGTACCCTCTGTTGCAATCAACAGGGACAAATCAGCAGTTGTTCTACGCCTGTGGGTGTACTCTTGATCTCGACTGCGTGTTCGTTTGTGCGTTGCGTCTAAACTGGCCATAATTTGCATCAATTGGCAAGGCTGTCAGCACATAATTTATGCGCGCACTCTGCAACCCTATCTGCTTGTCCGGTCTCACTTGCATGTTTTCTGTTTGTGATTGCGTAACAGAGCAACAATTGCCGCAGTAGATAGGCACTCTGCCCACCGCCATGTACTGTAGCGCTATTTAATAAACTAGGGACACTGGTCGATTACCCTCCCATTTATTACAAGCCTTAGTATATGTACCCTGAACAAGCATGTCACTAAGTACGTGTGGTCTAATGTTTTCAGCAAGTCTGAGCCGGCCCTATTTCTGCCGGCCGCGCGGAACGGGTTCTGCAGAGGATAAGCCCGGCACGCACGATAATGCCACGAGGTGCGCGCATCTGGAACACTCAGAGGCAGGTTCTGAATGTCGCAAACATACGATAGAGGCATACAGGCAAAGTACGTGAGCTGCTTCTACCACAATCACATGCTGACAGGTGTCACCCCGACTTGCAACGCGCAATTCTATCACGTTCTCGTATCGGCGGTATGCATATGTAAACACGCCTTCACCCACTGCGCGATTTTATCGGCGTTCGCGCAAAACGATCAGCAGACGTTGCGGCACAATGCCTTCGCGCTCAAAGCACTAGCCCACAATTGCACCGCATTTGTCTCCAAAGGCGGGCACCCCTGCCGCAGCAGGCCCACGTTCGCCACACGCCGCAGCCGCCGCGCCGGCAACCGCATCGCGTATGCCGGAGGCGGCGCGTACGTTTCTTGCGCACACGCGCACCGAACTCGCTGTTCGTCGTGCCAGACAAGCTACTGCCTCGGTTCCGGATACCCCCTCCAGCTAACCGCTCAGTTGCCGCGTCCGTCGGCGGCCGCGCTCCCGCAGCCGAGGCGAGTCGCGCCGGTAGCTGCACGCCGCGCACACAATTTATCAGCGACTCACCTTTGAGGGCTGGGGAAAAATAATTAATTACGTAACTGGTCGCACTCTGTGGTTGAAAAAATCTGGTAAGCACCTCGCTAGCCTTCCTGCATCAGCGGTATCGCGCGTTTCCTGCTTCTCGTTCTGTCCACATCGTCAGAACAGGCGGATCCCTCGCGCACCTAAAGAGCACTCGTGTCTGCAGTCATCGCACCCGTTTTGCCCGCTCCTCCCGCGTTCATGTCCAGCACTGAACCCGCGTTAGCCGCCGTTACGCCTGCGTCAACGGCCCCGCTCGCGCCAAAACCTGCTAAGCAGGACGCCGAGCCCGCTAAGCCCGCGGTCACGCTCGCTCCGGCGCCCGTCCCGCAGGACACGCCGTGGAAAGCGGTCGCCCCGGGCACGCCAGCGGCACTGAAGGTTGAGAGCGTGGAGGCGCAGACGCTGCGGAAGCAGGGTGAGAGCCCAGCGCGTCCGCGCGAGTCGAAGCGATCGACCACTGGCCGCGAGAAGTGGGTTCTCTTCACTCCAGCTGCCGAGGACTTTCCGCCACCTGCAGCTCCCAGCACGGGCAGCGCCCCCCGCGCGCCGCGCACTCCCCAGAACAAGCGGCCCGGAGGTCCCAAACGCCGGCCAAACCCGCGCCCACGCGACCCCAACGGCTCGTCCGCGCAGACGGCCCGTTCTCACTCGCGTAACGCGTCGAAAGTCGACGAGGACAAAATGGAGAAGCTTGCGCTCGACGACCGCCGTCCGCGCCCGCACAACGCGTACAGCTATACGCGCACGCCGGCCGGCCCGGGCGGCGCGCACGGCGGACCGCCGGCTCTTGCGGGGTACCCTGCGACGTCGGGCTACGCGCGCCAGCCGCGCGGCGCCCCGGGTGTCCCGCCGGCGCCGTACTTCACGCCGATCATGGCGCCCATTAACGGCGTCCCCGTAGTGCCGGTGCCTGTTGGCATGGGTGCCCCGGGCGTCTTCGAAAACACGTTTGCCGCGCTCACTGCGCAGGTCGACTACTATTTCAGTGTTGAGAACCTCTGCAAAGACATGTTCCTGCGTAAAAACATGGACGACGAGGGCTTCGTCCCGATCAGCGTCATCGCAGGATTCAACCGCGTGCGCGTGCTCGCGCCGTCTGCGGATCTCGTTGCCCAGGCGCTTCTGCATGCACCGAATGCCGAGGTTCTCGGTGCGCTCGTTCGCCCGGTCGAGAACTTCGACCGCTGGGTGCTGCCGCGTGGCGCGCGCGTCTCCGACGCACAGGTCGCACGCTACCCGAACCCTCTGGAGGCCGTACCGCTGCCCGCGGCGTCTCCGCAGAGCCCGCCCGCTAGCGCCGGCGCTAGTGCGGCTGCGAAGGACGTCGAGTTTCGCGCCGAGTCCGCGACGCCGTTCGTGCCTAAAAACTGATTTTCAAAAAGCCACAAGAGGAAGGACAATCCAGAGTGACTATGCGTGTCTTCCCTCCTCGCTTGATTCGGCCGTGTTTGATACGTCCCGCATGTCTTGGCTCCCATCAGCGCAACATTGCGTAATGGTGCGTGCCGGTTATATACGGGCGCACTCGTTTGCGGACGCGTTGGTATAATCGCTGGTCCTGATTGTATCTATGCGGCGCCAGCGGCAGTGAGTGCGATTGACTTGCCTGGCTGTATGTTACTCGGCTCACACACCCCTCCTTGCAGAGACACAAGCCTGTCGGAAAATAAGATGTCGTATTCAAGGAGCCTCACGTTTGTGTTCTGGTGCCTCTTGCACGCATTCGCTCCACAGGCTCTCGCGCGTAGCCTAGCCGCACACGCGGCTGGCTGCCCTGTTCCCCTTGTGCCTCCCCGTATTACGTACGCGACGCGCTGTTATGTAATCGGTTTACCCCTTCTGTTGGCGCCACTTGCCGACCCGTGCGAGTCGTTTAGGGGACATGCGGCTGTACGGGTGGTACGCGAGCGCATTTGCGGCCGAGCCGTTTGTCGTATCAGCGGCGTCAACGTATATCCCACTGCTGCTCGCCGAGCTTGCGCGCGCGCATGGCGTGCGCCCGGATGACCTGGTCTCGCCGTGCGAGCCGCTCGTCGGCGCAGCGTCGCCGCAATGCGTTACCAAGGTGCTCTACTGGTACGTCGACAGCACGAGCCTTCCACTGTACACAATGTCCGCAACCATCCTGGGACAGGTCGTCTTCATGCTTAGCAGCACAGGTTTTGTGGACCGCACCCCTCACGCAAAACTCGAGCTTGTGCTCTTTGCGATCTTCGGCGCCGTTTCGACCATATTACTAGGCGGACTTGGTGCGACGACGTATATCAGACCCATCAGCCGCGTTGTGCTTGTGGTCGGGCTTCTCTCTCTGCTCGTTACATGGGGAGATTTGTACCGCCGGCGACTGTCGCTGGTAGCCACCGTGGGCGCCGTTGCCGCACTCGCAGTCAGCAACGTCACGAGCTCTGGGTTTTTCATTCCGGCCGCGCTGTTTGTTGTGGCATGTAGCTGTTTCGGAGCGATGAGCGTGTGTGGTAACGCTTTTCTCCCAAAACTCGCCGAGCGCACCTATTTTGCGCGCAAGGCGCGGTTTCTGGCTAACAGCGACCGATTCCAGGGCGCCTTTAGTCCTCCCCCACCCCTAACCGAGGAGGACGAGGTCACTGCTGTCAGCAACATCAGCACGCGAATCTCCAGCGCCGGTGCCGCGTGGGGTTACCTGGCAGCGCTGCTTGCGCACGTCACCACGATTATGATGGTGCGTGCGGGCTGGTCGCTTTCGGCTGTCATTGCCTTCATAGGCTGGTGGTGGCTCGTCTGCCAGCCCGTGGTGGTATATGGTTTGGATACGAGCCAGCTGTTTGAGGAGTATTATGCTCACTGCGAGCTTCCTACGCTGCTTAGCCACGGGTGGGTTCAACTGATTGAAGTGCTGCGACACGTGCAGCGGCTCAAGGACATCGCGCTCTTTCTTGTAGGGTGGTTCTTGCTCAGCGATGGGCTGAATACGATCAACTCGACGGCCATCTTGTTCGCGCGCGTCAACCTGAACATGGGCACGCCGCAACTAGCGCTCATAAGCCTCATAACGATTGTGTTTGCGCTTTTCGGGTCGCTCTTTATCGGCCCGCGGCTGTCGCAACGATACGCGATGGTGCAGCTCGCTCTGCTAGGGTCTGTCATCCCTTTGTACGGCCTTGTGGGGTTCCTGTCGCCCTACATTGGACTGAAGCGGCCATGGGAGATGTACACGATGGCTGTCTGGTACGGCTGCGTGTTGGGCTCCCTGCAAACTGTTGCCCGCGCTTTGTACTCGGTGCTGATTCCAGAGGCGGGCGAGGCGACGTTCTTTGCGTTCTACGCTGTAACTGGGAAGGGTTCGTCGATCTTGGGACCCGTCGTGACGGGGCTGATTACAGATTATACGCACGACATTCGATATGGGTTCTATTTCCTGCTCGCGATGATCCTTCTTGGCGCATATACGTTTTCGTACGTCGACTTCGACCGGGGACGGCAGGACGCAAGCGAGTACAACCTCCTTGACTACTCGCAGGTCTCGGTAAGTCTCCCTGCCGACGAACTCTGACCGTAGGCCCGCAGCTGAGCCCCTTCACGCATGTATTTACCCTTAAGCGCTACTGCGCCCTAGGCCGCACTGGCCTGCACGCCAATGTTATGTAATGGTGTAGGCCGTGATTACTCATGGTTGGCTGTGCGTGTACCGCCGTCCGTGCTGCTTCTGCTTATCTCGCTGATGACTCTCTCTGCTTGAATTGGCGCACTGCGGTGTCAGCAACCGCGTTCCGACCGCTTAAGGATTCTCGCATGACAGAGCCCGCAAACGAGGCCGTGCCGAAGCTGAACATCCCTGAGGTGCTCGTGCAGAACTCGAATTTTGATCGATTCGAGCTGAACCGCCTGCTCGCGCGGTTCATGAAGATCGACACGGATTCGAGTGGCACAATCGAAAAAGACGAGTTCCTTGCCATTCCCACGATTCAGACAAACCCACTCGCCGCGCGTCTACTGGAGGTATTTGATAAGGATGGTGATGGGAATATCGACTTCGGTGAGTTCGTGAGCGCGCTCTCAATCTTTTCGTCGAAGGGCAACCGCGAGGAAAAGCTCAAATTTGCGTTTAACGTGTTCGACCTTGACAATGACGGATACCTCTCCAACGGCGAGCTCTTCATCATCCTCAAGACGATGGTCGGCGACAATCTGCAGAACGCGCAGCTGCAGCAAATAATCGACAAGACCATCATCGAAGCAGACTCGTCCCGCACGGGGAAGCTCAGTTACGCCGATTTCAAGAAGGCCGTTGACGGTAGCGCCATTGCCGAAAGCTTGACGCTGGAGACGTTCTAATCATAATTGCCCCGTATGAGAGACATTGCTGCTAGTTTCCTCAATGATGGAGGACATCAGCTCCCTTCCTGCTTGAAAGTTCTCGCTGAGCAGGAATAATACGTTTTATCTAGAAAAACGACGCTTGATCGAGATAGTTTTATAACATATTGACTAACGAGTTTCACTATCTTCTATTCTGGGATGTCCATCATCCCCTACTATTTATACATGCAACCCGCACCTAGAGTTGAATGGGCAAAACAAGAACATGAGGTCGTTTTGTAAGACTGCTGCGTTGCAGAAATGGCGGCACTCCAAGCGTATGTAATAAGCGGTCCCGCCCAGCTATGAAGCTGTATGCGGATCAAATACGTCGGCTTACGCCACTTGAACAGCGGTTGTATGCTAGCATAATAGGCGAAACAGAGCAGAGGACGACGCGACGCGACATTTTTGTGTCCCAAAGCTTGAAGTACGTGGAGGGCGACGAGAACGTCCTTCCATGGCCGGAGAGGTGTTCAATTGGAATTATGATGTTCAGTCTGTGTCAACATCTCGCATCGCCGACGCCACGCGAGGCTGTAGCCTTTACCGTGCGGCAGTTAGAGTATGTGGAGTACGTGAAGCAGAAACTGCGCGCTCTCGGTGCAGCTAGGGCGTACGTGCTTGAGCCGGAGCATCTGGCGGCGTGCATATACGGCAACGGCAGTAATCCGTTCAACTTCTACCGAGATAGGGCTGCAGCGAGGTCTGTTCTCAGCTTGCCGGGCCTCGCGAACCAAAAAGTCATATGCGCTTTAGATCCGCCGCCAGAAACCGTTTTGAACACATCCGAATACACTGTAAAGGGACTCTACTCTAACGGAACGAAGGAGTTGATGACGCCTTTGGCAAAGCGGGCGGCTCACTTGGGTTTAACGGAGGTTCTCGAGATCGATAATCACAGACTGTGGACTTACAAAGAAGAAGCTGACGACGATAATAATGAATGATTAGTCTCTCTTGCAATTTGAAATGATGATAACATATAGATCATGGAATGCTGCAGCTGCAGAGCCGCTACATCTGCAGTAATAAAGTGCTTGACTGGTATTTGCTGGATCTCGTCTAAAGTGAGGCTGCAATTTCAAGTATCCGGCTCTAGTGATCCTGAGGTTCGTTTAAACATATGCATCGGTCCGCCGTATAGACTCCATGCGAACACATATCCGTTAAGCACGGCAGTGACTGTTTTGCCGTCCAAGTTGAACTTGCAGGATTTCAGCGGATACTTGACGGAGTTCGGCCGTAATTTGAGAATCAGCATGTTTTTGACGTCTGTACGGTTAACTTCCATAAGAATCCCCGCCTGTCCGGGAGTTTTGGGTGTGGGCACCAGCAGAATCTGCGAATCGCGATGAAACTTGATTTTTTGTTGGTCTTGAAGCTTGAGGAGCACATCTCTACCAACTCGTATTCCTTTACGCGCCGCAGTGACTGCGATAGAGACTAGATGCACCAACTGTGGCTCACTCACAACAAAAACCTCGTTTTTAGACATGTCTTGCACGGAGTTCGCCTCCTCACCGACGGCAGAGTTCAACTGCAGGGCATAGCACAGGACTTTGAGCGCCATTGTCTCCGACCGTATGAGCAGCTCGTCGTGCATGGCTTTGCTCTTGGCCTTGAGCAACCGTCTCCCGGGCTCGGCCTGGGTCAGAAAGATAATTTCGATATCAGTCACCAGTTTTTCGTTGTCAGTCAAAGCAAGTCGCTGAGCAAAGCGCGAAATGAAACCATCAGACAACGGGTGGAGCGCGTGGAATGGGATGACGATATCTTTTACCAGCAGCGGCTGATGAATGAAAACCCAAAATACCGCCTCAATCTCACTCGCGTTGGTGGGGTTCTCAGAAGAAATGCCAGCAATTATGTCCTGGAATGATGTGGGTCCGAAGTCATAGAGAGGATAGACAGACGCTAACACTTTTAGGGACCTTCCATCAGTCGAACGGACGAGTTGGTCGATGCGACCCGGCGACCACATCTGAGAAAGCAGAGCAACAACGCCGTCCAGAAGCGATTGGTCGCCACGCTCCTTGAAGACTACTGCGAGCTCTTCGAGTGTATAGATCGATTGATGAAACGCCGATAGCCGTTTGACGGCATCCTCAACTCTCAGTGACCCGGTAGAGACCTGCACGACGATTACACACAGAGGCGCACCAGCTTCCGCCGGCTGCAGGAAGACGTAATCGTTGTCGAATACACCTGCCCAAGCATGTCTCTCTGAGTACTCTTCAATGAGCACAGAAACTCGGTAGTCGGAGGTCACCTTCTCATTCGCGTTCACAAGATTGAAATCCGTGACGGGGAGCGCTACAGAGCCGAAAGTCGCGAAAGCCTTGCCATCGCTAATCTTCAGAACCGGGCCCGGGAATACCTGCCTACCGTTGACTCTGCCCAGTTCGTCCCCAATGAATTCTGCGTCCGTTGTATGATACAGAGCAGTGACAGTCGGGTCTGAGCATCCAATCAAATACCTGTTCTGTGCAGGTCCGATCCCGAGACTCTTCGAGGCCCAGGTAACCTCGTTGCCTTGCACAACGTTCTCGTACAGTTGAATCCCAGGCGTAATCAAGCTGGCATTGCCGGTGAAAGACACAACAGAACAGTCGAGATTTTCTGGAATCTCCAAAAGCTGCATGTTGTTGTTGTGGATGAACATACAGCTATCTCCTCGACATCGCAGGATGATACCCTTAGTTGTATTAGAGAGGCCAATTATTTCAAGTCCTGTCGGCGCGCTGATAGAAAGCTCCTCGTCCAATTTGAATGTGGGTTCTTCCCTTGACCCCGTTTTCCCGTTATTGCACAACATCACCACTTTCCACATATCACGGAACACAAGGTATAGCGCTCCGTTATAACTACAGCCGCCAACAATATCAGAGTCGAAGTGGGCGATCTTCAATAAAGTCGAAGCCGGGCTGTTGTGTTCAACGCCATCCTTCCTAGCTTTCACACCTTCCTCCGGTTCGCCATCAAGCAAATACACGTCGTTGGAGCATGCAACAATTATGCCGTGCTCGTCGTCGAAACAATCGCGTATGTTCGAATCAGCATCAAACTCCTGTAGAATATCAAAACTATCGCGCTGCATTAGTAGCAGCTTCGTGTGCTCCGTGGACCAGCACAGGACGCGGTCCTCGAAAACGCTGATGCCCGCGATAGGACACGGCGTAGAAATAGTGAGCAGCCTGAATCCCGTTACCAGAGAGATTATTGACAACTCGTGATTAGAGGATGCCACAATAAGCTTCTCGTCGGCGTACTTCACGCAGGTAACTTGCTTTCCGGGGTTTAGAACCGCAGACGTAAGAGCGCCAGACTCATCGAACAAAGTCAACGACCCATCTGAATGGGCAATAACCAGGCTGTCGTTGTTGAATGACTCTGCGGCGACCACAGGGCAG
Source organism: Starmerella davenportii (assembly GCA_030579095.1). NCBI lineage: Eukaryota > Fungi > Ascomycota > Dipodascomycetes > Dipodascales > Trichomonascaceae > Starmerella > Starmerella davenportii. The sequence continues at coordinate 94,879 of JAKUAD010000012.1, forward strand.
AATTTCGCGGGCTTGCTGGCGCAGGCCAGCAGCTTCATCCTGACAGGCACGGCGCCACACGTGACCTTGGAGATACTGCATGCTTTCGCGCTTCGCCGCAACAGCCGAGTGCAGGGCAGGCTACCGTGTAAACGTCCTAAATTTATGGAACCGCCGATGTTTCGGACTCTGCTTTCAAATTAATTGAAGTATTCACAATCAGTGTTGAGTCCAAAAGAGCCGTACAAAAACACAGTGACCAAAAAGAATAACGACAGCGGCAGGATTCGAACCTGCGCGCCCAAAGGGCAACGCCTTAGCAGGGCGTCGGTTTAAAACCACTCACCCACACTGCCAGTTCCACGTTATGAATGTGGATCTACAATATATATAGGGCTAATTGTAATGTGGTATCTGCAGTAATGCCATTATCTTCCTTGCCATGTATTTTCGAAAAGAGTGCTTAATTAAGATATATAAGAAAGTTGCGTTACAGTAACAGCAAGCGCTCATTGTCGGGCTTCCATGATCCACTGAAATGATGCTGCACATATGCCATGGGGTCGTTTCTAGATTTCGCGCCCATGTGCCCCACGCCGGGACTGAATGATGTGATCGGCAGAACGAGGACGTCCCCGACGAGCGTCGAGGTTTCCTTGTTCGTAAAGGTGAGATACGTGACCTCCTCGTTGGAGACTTCATTGAAATACTCGAACAACACGTCGGTCCAGATCGCCGGACCCGTCCAATTCATTATGTCAGTGCCGCGCTCCTTGCCTGTGGCAAGAGCCAGCTTGCCATCCTCCTTACGCTTAAGAGTTGTTTCGGTGATTTTTGCGACGATCTTACGGAGCACGGGGTGACCCGGCTTGGCCTGGATGGTCCACTGACAGAACTGCAGTCTGCGTGCATACCACAGGTCCCAGTCGGGGCGGTCTGGGTCGGCCTCGATACCGACCACAAGACCCGCCTGGTCCGGACTCAGCCAGTTCGGGAACCAATTGGTCACAGGCTTCAGTGCCTCTGTGTCCACGTCCGTGTATACGCCCCCACGCGCGAAGAGAATGAGGTAGCGGAAGAAGTCGGCCTTGAGAATCGGACTAGGCAAAGCATTGTACGCCTTTAGTACCTTCGGAACGTTTCTGTATAGATGTTGAATGAGTTTCTCGGCATTCTTGTCGTTGAAAACCTCGTGCACGAAGTTCACATTTACCTGGTCCCATGTAGCGATATGACTTTTAAGCTCCGGGTCCATCTTGGAGTCTTTTAGGTCAGTTTTCCAGGTCTGCCAAATGAACGCCGGAAACTTCTGGTGAAGCTTGAATGGAACCATGAATTCGAGCTGCTCCTCGACGGTACTTGTGGTGTCAGGTAGCCTCCGGACCTCCTGGAGTTGCAGCTCTAATTGCTTGCGCTCGCTATCGAGCCGGTGGATCTCTGCAAGCAGCATTTTGTTCTGCTCGTCGCCCGTTTTGGCATATTGATTGACCAGGCTCTCGCTTAAGATCCTTGCCTCTTTGATCTTGGCCTCGATCGAATCTAGACGTCGCCTCTTCTCAGAGTCGCTAAAGCAGAACCAGATAGCCAGAATGCACAAGACCACGAGTGAGACGCGTCGAAATGTGAGCATGTAACGGTTGTGTTTTGTTGCCAGCGCAGTTGAAAATAGACCGACTGCTGTAATTTAGTAATCCCCGTGCCGATTACTTCCTCCCTTTACTCTGTTACGTCAACAGCGCTCGTGACGCGTCTCGCTTTTATGGCGCATCGTCAGCCGCAGGAAACGTGGCTTACAAAAGTACGCCTCCTCAGGAACCTGGCGACAAAGGGCAACAATTGGCTAACCACTTCGGAACGTTGATGTTTTAGCACTCCAAGCACCAGTTGGGATTCGATGTACATATTTGTGTAATTAAAATGCGCGCGTACGCGTGATCAACAGCTGCACGCGTCCGCATAACGAATTATGATAGCAGAAACTCCGCTCGGTCAGCGCTACTACCCGAATTTATCTGGCATTGGAAATTCAGCTTCTCTGGTTGGCCTACGCGGTAACGTATCAAATATTGTTCTCGCGGAGGCGGAAACGCTGCCTGCGTAAATCAGCCGGGTTGTCAGACGAATTGCGGCCGCTGCTCCACGACGGCAGATACGTCCCGAAGATACAGGTAGCATAGAAATTGGAGGAACGTGAAACTTTCCGACGGGATGGGTCACCCAGATCGTCTTTCTTCGTGCGGGTAGTTATTACGAGCGCCAGTGCCCTCTGCACCTCAAATTATACTGATCCGGAATTTTTCAGGCTGTCGTTCCGCTACTGGCGATTCTATTTGGGCATAAATAGGCGAGGGTCATGAAGCTTGAACGAGGACACTACATCCCGTACAGCTTTCATCTGGCTGTCGAATCCAATTTGCGCACCTGGTGCTCCCTCCAAAGTACACGTCACTAGGACATCGGTGTTGAATTGCTTCATTTGGAAAAGCGCGAAGATAATCGTGGTGATCTTCTCGCCGTGCGTAAGCAGGTCGACGCGCATGACGGTTTCGTGCTGGCCCAGCATGCACTGTTCGATCTCAACCGCTTTCTTCAAGTCCGTGTCTTCGGTGCTGGACACGCGGTGCAACTCCTCAATGTGGTAGGCGAGCGAGTCGAGTAGCGTCGGCTTGTCAACGGTCTCCAGGAGTTCAATGATAAGCGAAGCGTTTTGTCCGTTGCTGGTGCCTACGAACAGCTCTTGGTGGTCTGGAACCTCCCGCAGGTCCGAGGCATCCAACATTGTTCGCGGAATGTCCGCGGTGATAGCGCCTCCGAACAACTTCATGCTGTCAACACACTTTCAATCGTCGAAATGTCTACCTTGCTTGTTATAAATCCGGCTATGGATACACAGCCGCAGTTAATTCTCCTTCCCCTGTCACGAAATATAGGAAACCGGGCAGGGGTGCTAGAGCATTCAGGCTGCACATATAACGTAGCGCGCTGTGTTTAGTAAGATAATAGCGAGCCACGCAAGCTGCTGCGGCGTGACGTCCGGCGCAGCATAAGCAGTGCTTTGTGGACCCTAACCGAAGCGTGCGCCGGGGGATAGGGGGCACCGAGATATGATCCGATAATTCTTTTGGTCATAAACGTTGTCGGCTACATTTGGGCCTGTGTTTCAAGCGGTTCAGACGCATGATTCATTCCTTCGCGTCGCCCGTGTTGTGTTGCGCCGACGTGGGTGGTGTGCTCGATCCGGGTACACAAGGTCGACCTGCCGAGCAAGGCTTGCGTCTGACGCAAGCTGACTATTCTATAATAATCACAGAGACGGCTCGCGGCGTTGCTTCCCGACGCGTGCGCATGCATTGCGTGTATGTAAGACGAACATTTTGGCGATTTTGAATTTCACCAAATTCTCCAGCAAATACCGCAAGCGACTTTCCCTCACACGCCAAAACGAGATACTACGGGGCCTCTAAAGCTGACCGTTGCGGCTGCGTGTGCAACTGCTACTGCTAAATGTATTTGAGAGTTAAGCACAATCCCGAGTTATTCTTACGAATTAGACTGTCCGGTCTCAACCGGTCTCAACCGTCGCTCGAGGACGTAGGGACAAAGAGGGCGAATCTTAGATTTGCGGGCTTAAATCTTAGCACTAAGACAAATGGGAGCCGAAATTGACACATGGCCTTTACACACAATGGCCGTCGCGTGCTAGCGCGTTCTACCTATCCGCAGTGGCTTGTTGTGGTGTCGTGGGCGGCGCTTTGTAGCTGCTCTTGAGAAAAGGCCACTGATCTACTGCGCTATTACCCTGTCCAGAGCTATTTAATTGGTGATAAGGGGACGGGTGTTGCTACTCCGCGCAGAGAGAGTCCTAGCACTCAATCAAGTTAACATATAGCTCGGACAGGTGACCATAGGCGCTGCTGATGCGCGCACGCATTAAACAGTGCCAATGGGTGCGGTGCAGAGAGTTTAAAGACGAGCGAATAAGTAGGTGACAAGCCTCAGGGAATGAGAACTCGGTAGCCGCTGTCGCTGCTACCTGTTCGGCTGCAATAGCCAGTTGGCTTAAGCCAAGAGAAATCCCTGATGTCTGACTGTCGTTTCCTACGTCTTCTCCGCAGAGAATTGAATTGGGGACGCTTGCAGTTCTGTAGTTGTGGATGTGGGTGTTTGCGGAAGCCGTGTTCTTATGGGCCGGTGCTGCATATGATATTCGGTTTGAGTCCTCCTCTAAAAGGCATTGAGGTGCTCGCTGCGTCATTGCGCTTCTAACCGATCGATTTCCCGATGAAATTCAAGAACACGCACCCGCTAGGGTGCATAGATGCGGATGCATGTGTACACTTCACTGCTGTCAGACTGGGTGCTCGTTATGATTGCTTTGGCAGCGATTATGCTGCACGCAGTAAGCTGGCCGTCTTCCTAGCTTTGAGAGGTTACTGTACTGCTGAGTGTACCGGAAGCAGTTCCCTTGGCATTGCAACTGTACTTGTTTCTAGAATACACGTCATCCGGTATGCAGACCTCATAGCCGTCCTCGTCACCTACGTTCTCACTCACGCAGTCTTGCTGAACAAGGAGACCAGTAAGATTGCTCGGGTCCACTCCCCTGCCTCAAAACAACCTTGAATGGTGTCCGGCGCATGATTGGGTTCCAAATAGGTAGCGCTCGGCCGGTTGCAGGCGTGCCGGATCCCCTTTCCCCCCCCTATCAAATAATCGCTACTCATAGCGAATGTGTGCAACAGGCTACAGACAACGAATAACGCAGGGTCACGATGTCTTTCTGTGCCCTTCGCTCGACTGTCCGCGCAGCGCTTCCAAGCTACTTTCCGTTCGTTTTGGTTCTTATCGGGAATGGAACGCCAGCGATTACGGCTGGCATCCGTAACCGGCGAACCCTACCGTTCCAAAGCACCCCGTTCCGCCCCGAGATAAGCGAAAGACGCAAAGTCAAGTAACGATTTGTTTGTAAGGGACTCAAAGTCACTTGCGACTCAAAGTCACTTGCGACTCAAAGTCACTTGCATATTACGACAGATAAGACACATGCAGGTCGTGCGTGCCGGCGTATATAAAGGGTCCTAATTCATCTCTTTCGAACTCACGACAAGAAGCGTAAAGCAATGCCTGACCAAAGTTCGAAATCACTTGCGAAGTACGCGCACACCTACGAGCAGTTCTGGCCCGATGCCGAGAAGTATATGATGGACACGGGGGTGCCGCCTACAGAGGACCTCATTGTGCACGCGCAGGACTCGACCCTCATCACGTCCGATGGCAGGCCTATTCTGGATTTCACGTCTGGGCAGATGAGTGCAATTCTCGGGCACGGTAACCCCGAGATTGTCGAGACCGCGCATGAGTATATGCAGAATTTAGATCATCTGCTGAGCAACATGCTCACGCTGCCTGTGGTTGGGCTTGCGAAGAAGTTGGCCGAAATTCTGCCGCCCCAGTTATCGAAGTCCTTCTTCCTCAGCACTGGATCCGAGTCGATTGAGGCTGCCATCAAGATTGCCAAGTTCGCCAGCGGTAAGTTCGAGATCGTGGCTTTTACTAACAGCTATCACGGCTTGACACAAGGTGCCGGCGGCGTGACATACTCCACGGGTCGTAAAAACGGAGGGCCCACGACCCCCGGGATGATCGTGTTTCCGGTTCCAAACAAACTTACCTCACCTTTCAAAACTGCTGATGGGGCTTACGACTGGGAGACTGAGATGGACTACGCGTGGAGTTTGGTGGACAGTCAGAGTGTCGGCTCGCTGGCAGCGTTTATACTCGAGCCAATTCTCAGTACGGGCGGTATCATCGTGCTCCCGGACGGCTACCTGAAGCGCTTGCAGAGCGAATGCAAGAAGCGCGGGATGCTGCTTATTCTTGACGAGGCACAGACTGGAATCGGTCGCACAGGCCGTATGTTCTGTTTTGAGGGGCATGATGTCGTTCCGGATATCTTGTGTCTGTCCAAAACTCTGGGCTCAGGTCTCCCATTAGCGTCGGTAACCACAAGCACGGAAATCTGCGAGCGCGCCAAGGATGCGGGCTTCTTGTGGCTCACGACGCATCTTAACGACCCAATGGTAGCTGCTGTGGGGCTCAAGGTGCTCGAAATCGTACTGCGTGACAACCTTTGCGTGAAGGCGGTCCAATGCGGCGAAGTCTTGGGTGAGGGTCTCAAGGCCATTCACAAGGAGTTCGACTGCGTTGTCGACGTGCGCGGCGAGGGGCTAATGTGGGGATTGGAGTTAAAGCCTACTGCGGGGCTGGGACAGCTTGTGTCGGACCTTTCCATGCGAAAAGGGCTTTCGTGCAACATTATTAGACTGCCTAACCACGCCAACGTCATGCGCATGGCACCGCCGCTCACCACCACCTCGGATCAAATCCGTGATGGGCTCAGAATCCTGCGCGAGTCAGTGGCTGAAGCCGCAGCTCAGCTTGGCATCTGAATTGCGCCGGCGTACTCACTCTATTTGTATTTTTTGTTAGCCCAAATATTTCAACTTGTAACCTTTGTGCGTATGCTTCACAAATATCTATACCTTATGCAGCCGCAGCTTAGCCCCCCTCACCTTACGAAAATACAGGGCGGGTAATCTCGCGAGTGTACGCGCTATTATCCTGCTGCTACTGAGGCATTGTAGTAAGCTGGAGCTGGATGTATGGCATTAGCCCTGAAATCAAAAAGTCGTTGATGATTGAATAAATCAATCATCATCGCCTGACTCTCCGTTTAGTCTGCACTAAACTCTCCGTTTAGTCTACACTAAACAGGTGATGATTCTGCCGTTGCAGTTGGCAAGGTGATCTTGCCAGCACGGCTCCGCCTTATGGGCATATCGTCGCTGTACAATTATTGCAGACGTGCACAACCTTCATCGCTAGAACGCATCCGGAAACCGTGGTTGTTCGGGTCTAATACGTACATGCTAATAATAGGATAGTGTGATGCAAAATTGTAGCCTAGGTATGCGAGCGTACCTGGATTCATCATACAGCCTGCCTCTCTGTGCAGGAGGCTCTTGCTTTTTTTTGGTGACGAGGTGGGACGAAACGAATTGGCAAAAAGAAATAGGCTCAATCGTGAGGAACTGATACTATCGCAGGGAACTTAAGGTCGCCCTGGACAGAAGCAGAGGTGTGCCGCGAGGAGGAAGAAGACGACGAATACTCGTCGTATTCTCCGGCAATCAACGTGCTATTCGCGTTGGGCAGGTCGACCGTGCCGCCTCCATTTGTACCCGTCGAGCCGACGGAGTGCGGCGGCGACGAGACAGACGAGATAGTCGTGTCCTCGTCACCCTGGAGCAGCATCCCGAGGCCGACCTCGTCGAGCAATCGTTTGTGGTTGGGCACTACAGCTCCGGGCTTCAGAAAGCAGATTCGGATCTTGTTCACAGCAACTTGCCGCTCCAGAGAGTTCGCAGCCAGTACGCTGGTCAACAGACGGTAGACACATGTCCCACCCTGGCCCGACTGGTCAAAAAGGACCTTCTCAAGGGTCTGCGGCACGCGGTCCGTCATCGGCTCGAGCAGTGCGTCCAGCACACGCGCGCCCGATGTAGACGCAGCCAGCTTGAGGACGATGCTCGAGCCCAGCTTCGACGTGCACAGTTCTACCAGATGGAGCGGTACAAGCTGTGCGGCGACCAGCGCATGCGTGCGCGCGTGCGTCTCCGGGTTGGCGCGCTCAAAGCTGTCCAGTAACCAGGACACCAGTAGACTACCATTTGGGTTGTGCGCCAGCGTCGAGATCTGCTGCACGATGGCGGTAGCAACCAGTCTCTGATGACGCACCGTCGTGTGCGGCGACTCTAGCACCGCACGGACGGCGCGCGCTCCAAACCTACTAGGCGCAATACGCGCCAAGGCCGTCGCAATCCCCGAGTAAACGAAGTCACTCCAGGGCTCGCCAAATTTGAGACAGCCCTGGACAACGTAGTTTCCGAACTGATCAAGGAGTAGTGACACGAGGTGCGGGCGTATCGCTTGTTCAATAAGGGCGTAATGCCTCGGACTAGACGATAGGTCAATCATTTTCTGGACAGCCCAGGTACCATTCTTGTGTGTGCCGGTGGCTGCAAACACCGGGGCCAGCCGTCTGAGCATCATGTCACGCACCTCGAAACGGCTTTTCTCAAAGACAACCTGTACGACTGTATTGCCGATGTAGTCGCTGGCTAGTACCGGGAGCTCGTGCATCATATCCAGTGCAACTGTCTCCACCTCGTGCACAGGCATGGGGTCGAGACGGCGCCGCAAGTCGCGCAAAACGGCGGGTGTGTAAAGCCGATCTGGGCCTGGGTCGACAGCCAACGCCTCTGCCAACGGTGTAATTGGAACACCGAATCCGTGCGCGGCCGCACGTCTCAAATGGGCAATCCCATCGGCAATTTCGGTAGCATCGGCGTTCAGCGTCTGCAAAACATAGGCCACTGAGACTGGCGCAGGTTCGTCGAGCGTAAGCGGCTGCGCATTTACTGTAGAGCGCCGCGTCAACTGATATGGCGCCATGAGAGGTAGGGCCGACATACTCGCACTAGCGGGAGGTACAGGTGCGTGCGCGACGTGTACGTTGGTTGGAACAGACTGCGATGCGTGTTGGTGCCCATGTTGAGCATGCGGCGAAGGTTGCAAGGACTGAGCGTGGGCAAATGACGCGAGCGGCGAATGCTGCGCGTGCGGAAGCAAATGATTCTGCGACTGGGCATGCTGGACTGACTGAACGTGCGGCACCTGCAAGTGCGAGTGCGACTGATGCAGGCTGCCTACGTGTGAGTACATCGGGAAAGCGCCGCTTCCAATATCCTGGAATGTCGCGACACTAGCGAAAGCCACGACACTGATACCGTTCCCCGGTACAAGTTCGGTGCTGTTCAACGTCGCCTGTGCCTCAATGGCTAGGGCTGTGGACGTAAAGGCGACATAACCGCAACGCCGGGTTGCAATAACGACGACTGACTCCAGTGGGCCAAAGACGCTAAATATCGCCTCCAGCGTCCCCTGCGTCATGCTGGGGGGTACATTTGTAACCCAGAGAGCCGACGTCGGTGCATCCGAAGAATCGAAACGTGCCTGCTCAAAAGGGACGAACCCCGGAGACGATACTAATGTGTGCGCGCGCGGCCGCATCGCCGGCTGCGACGGAAGCGGCATGTCGTGCGGACGCTCGTTGATAGTGTACGCACGAACTCGTGAGCGCATGGTCTCCTCCGTCGCTGCAACGCCCGCCTGCGGCGCGCCGAGCGCCGTACCGGCGTTGGGGTTGCTCGACCATATATTATTCTGGAAAGGTGAATACACCAGAGCAGGATCAGACGACAGCGAGCCGGCACGCGGCCTTGTTTGCGGTGTAATTGGTGCAGCCGATTCCTCCTTCTTCGGCGTAGCAGGGCGCACCGGCGGAGGCTGACCGACGGCCGATCGGCTCAACGGCGGCGCGCTATCGTTTACGATGTCGGTCCCATCGGGGGACACTAGCGCGAGACTACCAAGGTGAGGAGGCACGAGCACCGACGGTAGCTTGGACGGCAGCGTTCCCGCGCGCGATCGCCGCGGGCCGAATGCACGAAGATGGCTCAACGCGTTCTCAAGCCGCGACTCGCTGGGCGCATCGGGCCCACTCCGTGTCGACCAAATGGAGTTGCTCTCTTCCATATGTGCACGTCTCCAGTGTATCAACCGTTGGTGTGAACCGCCCTGTCAAAGTATGGAGACAGGCTTTTTGCGTGCTGGTTATGGGGTAGCGCTTCGGTGATGACGAACGGGATCAGGGCTAGGAATTATGTCGCATTTATATTGAGGAAAGTGAGCTTATCCTGTAAAATGGTCCTTGCGCCGTTAGGGTATCAGCTAAGCGACCCGGCTGTGCTTGACAGGCAGGCCGGCCGTAGGCGCAGGCGACTGCCTGTGAGGCCTGCCACGGAGTGCAATGGTCGATAGCACCACGAGGCAGGATATTACTGTTGGTATGAGTTTAAGCTAGAGTACGGAAGGGGCCGCGATGTCTAATTCCGCGGGTTGGGCGGTTCGAGACACTGCGCACAGCCTGCTTTTAGCAGGGCAGGTTCCGCGCATGCGGCTGCTACTGCTTATAAACGATTACAACTCTTCCGGTAGGCGCACGCCTGGCATGTTGGCTAGGACAGTTGGCTTGTATACAATACGCACAGTCGATAGGAGTGAAACGGGCTTGAAATGCGGCCCTACAAGACTATAACCCTGCTAACGCGTACTTGGACATGGTACCCCCTCTCTGGAACCCGTAAAGAGCCGAACTAGCGCCCCTCACACAGTTCGCGTCTGCGTACGAGCGATTTTTTAAGACACGTAACTAGAGCCCACGGGTGTCGACGCATGGTGCATAATGAGCAAGTGCCGATAAGACCCAGTTAGTTCTGTGTAAAGCCGTTCTACAACACCATCACGTATCCGTTATGCCGCAGCTTTGATATGGCCATCGGTTCACATGCCAGACTAGGAATCCCGATCGCGTAACATTCGGGATGACGCGGCGTACCGTCACCAAATAGCCCGTAAAGCGCGTAATAATTATCACGTGATTAAATTCCAGGGCAGAGGGTCTGCGTGTCGTACCCGCGTGCCCAACACAACAGTGGGGTTAGCGACCAACGGCTATGCGGTCCTCCACCGCAACGTGCGCATGTCTATTACTAAGTTGCCCATCTCGACATAGCTGTGCGCGTAGATTTCCGAAAGGAAACTGGGCCAGTATATGGAGTAGAGTTAAGTAAAGCTCACTGAGGAGCAGGGTTAGTCTTCGGCTACTCGATGCACTGGCTTGCAGGCTGGAAATTAAACGAGGTTCTCTGCATGAAAGCCGCGCATTGCGCCGGCTATTCAGGGTGTATACTCCAGATCTCTACCTTTCTATTGGACAGATCTGTGTTCAGTAGCTGAAATATATTCTACGCGGCTCGTTGACGATCTGCGATATAGAACAAAGAAATCGGAACAATGGCCCCCTTAATAAAGACGATACGAGTGCAACTTGTGTACATTTATATTGCTTTTACCAACTCATTGTAAGCTTGAAAATTTTACGGCACTCGATGCTCCGGCACAAGCGCAACAATGTTGAGTACGCACTAAAGATCGGCTTGTTAGCAAGTGCTTTGTGTGAGGATAGGTAATACGCTGGAGTCCTTGCAACCGACGAGTCGCAAGAAGGTTCTAAGCCCCCTTTTCGAGCCCATCAAGAGTTCCGAACCCTCAAGGAGCTGAGCCGGCCAGAACAGTAGTGGTTCATGCCGATATCGCGTACTACGCGAACTAATCGATAGGATAGCCGTACGAGAATTGAAGAGAGCCCAATCTGCGATAGTACACTTGAAACTCACACGAGCAGCGGCAACCACTCGGGAGGGCAAGGCCTACATATGCAGGCGAAACTGGATTTCCTAGGACCAGAGAATAGTACAGTTGTACCGATTTAATCTATAAAAGTACAGTACACGCAGCACTTGGATGAGGAAACCCCAAGGCAAAAATTTCGAATACTGAAGTGCAGGCGATGTGGAGCGCATTTGTGCTAAGACACTCCCAAACCTGCGGAGAGACAGGTAGCGAAATGACGCCTTAAGATCCGACCGGCTAATGTTCTACGCCGCAGCACTAGTGTCGCGCGTGGAATATGCAAAGTATGCCCTCGTATCAGAGAATGAAGCGAGACAGTGCAGCAGCTAATTAAACACTCATTTTAGAGTGCACCCGACGCATCGTTGCCGCGCTGTCTCCACCTGGTGCCTGCATCTCATTACCTCATGGATACCTAGGAGGGTGGGTGGGCAAACCCAACAGTATCGAGCGCATCTAGTTATTTGGCGTCATCAAGACTGCCCAAATACGACAGGAGAATATTCACACCCTTTGCCGCTTTGATTTGATCTCGGCGCAAGAATCCCGGGTCTGGTAGTGACGCAGTACCTTTTCCATGTAATACTTCACGAACGCTTTGATCTTCTTTTTCTTCTCTGCGGTTAGTTCGAACCGGTCTATCTCGGCACTTTTGGACTGCTCTTTCTTGACAAGAATTGCCACAATTTTCTTCGAGAACTTCCGGCAGCGCTCCCTCGCCAGCGTGCTCTCGTAGACAAATACAAGCTTTGGAATATAACGAGTCAAAGCATGCTGAAGAGGCGACGCAGCCGATGGCGAGGACGCCCCGGGGCTATTTCCCGGGTCAGTCTCGCGGTGAAGGGCACCACTCTTCCTAGAGGGCTCGCGTCGTCCGTCCTGGTCTATATGCTTGTCATTTTCAGATGCAGTCGACTCGCTACCGCGAGAAGTCGAGGTCCGGTCGGAAGACTGGGGTAGCGGCGAGCCCACCGCCTTGCCTGAGAGGGACGAGCCTCCAGTGCTCAAAGACTCGCAGATGATTCTCTGTACCGCCGCTGCCTGTGTCTCGCGCTGCCTGCGCTGTTCCGACAGGCGTTGGGCCTCGGCGTCGAGCTCACGAGCCCTTTTCATCCCCGCGCGCAGGCGGTCCCCTCTAGAAGAGCCATTAATCGAGGGCTGAGATCTCAGAGCATGATATGAATCGTCCTCTTGTTGAGAAAGCTCGCGCGTATCCGAGCGAAGTCGACGAAAACTGCTGCGGTCCTCCGATTCCTGTTCCGGCCGCGAAGGGCCAAGAGGGGCGGGTCCAGGCGGCGACTGAGCCGCATGCTCCACCTGCGGACTTTTTATGGCACGCTCGCTGCGCTCCTCGCGTTTTTCGGCGCGCAGCTCTGCGCGCTCTGCACGCTCGGCAACGTGCCGGCGTGGGATGCGGTAGCCCATGGCCAGCTGTCGCCACTCTTCAAGCAGCCGCGAGGCCTTCGCTACAACTGGTCGGGGTGTGGTGTCACGGCCGCGCAGCTGCTCGACGATCGGCTCGATCTGTGAGCTCGTGATTTTGTTGCGGGTGACATGCGGCCAGTGCTGCAACAAGTCGAGGCCGACCGTCAGCACCTCCTGGGAGGTGTCGAATTCGCGCAGGATGTACGCCATGATCTCGTAACCATGCATGTTGAGAATACGGGCGTGGCGGTCGCGGTTCGGGGTGTCGAGGATGCGCTGCAGAATCAGCGTGGCCAGCCACGCATTCTCACGCTTAAGCTGCATGAGCACGCGCATGAGCTCTGGGAGCTCGCGCGCCTCTACGTCCTTAGCCGGGAATGAGCGTAGTAAGGCGTCACGTACGCGCTTCGCCGCGCGTGTCGCTGGCGTGCACTGTAGAATTGGGACCAACGCGTGCTCGCGCTGTTTTGGCTGCAGCTTCTCGACAAGGGTGGAGAACTCGCACGGGAAATCGGCGTCGAGCATGGCGACGACGCGCTTGGACCAGTTCAGGGCCGCATCGACGTCCATGCCCAGGCCGGCGATGGCCGCCGGCGGAAGCACGGGACCGCCTGTCTGGCTGGGCCCGCCGAGATACCCTGCGCAGTTCGGCTCGCCGCAGAAGCACTGCTGGGCCTCACCACCAAAGCGGTCGACCTTATAGTCGAAGCAGATTTCCTCGAACTTCTGGATGCGGCGCTTTGCGAAGAGACCGAGCCGGACCTTGGGGCCCACGATCCACTTCTCTATCTCCGCATTTGGGCTGCACGAATGGTTGCAAAAGCGCGCCAGACCGCCCTTCTCGGTGGCGTCGATGTACTCGTCCGTCTGGAGCATCATGAAGTAGAAGTGCTCGAGACCCTCGTTGAGGTACTTCTGCTGCCGGCGCTGCAGCCGAGGCCGATCGAGCACCTCGCCGGTGTACTCGGCGATGAAGTCGCCCTTCTCGAGATCCTGCATCGCGCGCACACCGAGTCCCTTCTTGCCAGCGTCGAACACGTCGAGCTTCGCGCCCTCGCGCCGCTGGATGCGCCGGTTTCCGCACGTCTCGGGGCACTCGCACACACCACTGTAGCACTCCATCAGTGTCAGCCGGTTGATGCACCGCGGTCCGCACGCGTCCTCACACTCGCACGCCATGAGCTCTACCTGGCTCGACAGCCCAACATACTTGTTCACGTATACAGGCTCGTTCAGCTCTTCAAACCGACGCCGTGCCGCGCGCAACCGGCTGGCCTCTGCCTTGTGCAGGGTCACCATCGGCCAAAACAAACCAGAAAATGGGACCCTAACCTCGCGACCCGCTGGACCGCCGGCATCCAGGACTCTCCAACAGATGTCTCGATGCGTGATTAGAGCCTATTTTGGCCAGTAGGAGGGGCGCTGTGGTATGGGGTGAAGACATGTCTTCAGTGGCACCGGCGGCGCGTGGACTCCACCACGACAGAACTCTACAAAAAGAAACGGCTCAATTGTGCAACCGGCCTTCAGAATAAGCCTCCAAATGCATGGCGATGGCCGCCCGCGGCTGGCCTGAAACAAGAGCCGCACTTGGACCGGCTGGCATAGTTACAACCCTAACCATTGATAGTAATTACGCGCTCTGCAGCCGACGCACGGACAGGCGGTTAGCGCATGCGAGGCAAGCGACTGCCAAGTTACTCTCCCCAGCTCTTTAATCCACACAAATTGTGGGTGTACTGGGGATATGGCCGCCCTTGGCGAGCGCTGCCCACAGCTGTTAACAACGGCCCAACCGTCAAACCTAACCCCGTAAGCTCGACTTGCGATGAGCATGGAGTTCGCGGACCCGCTGCAGAGCACGATATCGCTGGCACACAAGCAGCTCGACGACAGCTACGAGGGCCCGAAAGTGAAGCCGGTCGTCAAGCTGCCAGCGCTGCCGCCGAACTTGTCGTATGAGCTGCCGCCAGCCGTCGGCAGCCGCGTGATCAAGCTCAAATCACTGCGTAGCCCCAAATTTGAGCTGCAGTACGCCGTCCCCGCTCAAGAATCTGTCTTCAGCCTCAAGGAGCGCCTCCTGACTGACCCCGACTCGCCGCTGGCCGGCGGCAAGTACAACGTTGGCGGCGTTCGCATCCTGATCAAGGCACGCGTCATCGCAGATAGCCGACAGATCAACGAGCTCCCAAGCGATGAACTCACCGTCGTCATTAGCTCAACAGCTGAGTCGCTCGTCGTTCCGCTAGTGGGCGAAGTCTATTTCGGTGAGGACGCCACAGCAGCAGCAGACAACGACACCGTGCGCTCCGTCGCGAAGAGTGCACAGCCTAGCTACCCGGGCATCAATGCGCAGTTCTGGTCTGAGGTGGAACACATTGCTCGGAAGTACGTCGAGGACTCGCGAGCCGTCGTTGCCCAGATCCGCGAGCAGTACCAAAACTCTCTGACCCCCAATGCCAAAAACGAGTTCGATCTTGACTGATTTTTTATTTCCGGCGCTGACGGGTCATCTTTATGAGTATGTAGCATGTGTAGGCGGATGTCATCTGCATATAGGGACAGGGCTCGATGACGTGAAATCCTCGCGATTGGCGGAAGGATGTCCACATTTGGAGGTGTTGATTTACCATTTACATGCTTTACCTGTGAACCGCGTCCTTGATAAATTCTCGCCAGCTGTCTACCGCTGTTTGCCTGTTGGCCAATGGGCAAAAAAGGCTCGTCTAGTTGTCAACGCGTCCTAGCGTGAACTCGGGCATTTGAAGCCTCTCTTAAGAACAAGTTTTAATATTGTGCAAGAAACCTTGCTGTCTATAGAATTCTAGGTTTGCGCACTCTAGGCTTGCTATGGTTTCCTCAGCGCCATCGAGGCGGAGCGAACCTACATCAGGACATTTCGGTCTGAAAACTCTTCCTACGACGCACTTGGCTCGCGTATCTCTAAGTAGTGCTTCAGTAGCCTCTGCTGGCCGGAACTCATTCCAGCAAACACCTCATCGAATATGCTGTTCTCGAAGCCATGCAGCGCGAGCATCAGCGGGTATATCTCCTTCCGTACTCTAGCCTCGCGATGTTGGACTGCGTCAATCAAGGCCTGAGACAGGTCGGGGAATTGCGAGGCCAATGAGGCTACGCGCTCAGGGAAACGTCCGGGTACGCATATCGCCTGCACAAGGGTTTTGACGCGCAGAGCAGCCCCAGAAGAACCGGCACTAGTGCGACGAGCCAGAATCGCGCCGACCAGCTCCGGTGCCGCACTTTCCGAATGATGTAGTAGAATGGTCACAAGCTGCGGTAAGAGGACGTCGCGAACGGGCGCGGAGATGGCAGACTCGTCTATAACCAGAAGGGCGTCAAGAAGAGCTGTGGCATCAACGCTTGCGTACTCCAGAACAGCGCGAAGAAGGATCAAGGCATCGAGCAAGACCTCTGGCCGATTCCTTCCTTGAAGCAAAAATGCAATCGCGGGCGCCGCAAGACGGTGGGCGTATTCGGCCTTCCAGATAAAGATTGCCGGACGAGAGTGACCAGAAGCCTGGGTAGTAGTCATCGCAATAGCCAGCGCGGCCAGCGTCCTAAGCTCGGGGCTGGTAGCGGTGCCATTCTCCACGTGCAACACTAGTGTGTCAAAGAAGAGCCGGCATTCTGTTTCCGTAGAGGGAAGCAGGAGTAGTTTTTTAGAATTACTCTGGCTTGGTTGCTGTTCGCTATCGGAAACACTCTCAACGCTGTCCTCATCGAGACTCATGCTCTCGCCTCGTCCCGACAAATTAGACCGAGGCGAGCCAGCCCGAGGCGTGTTAAACGGCGAGCTGGTTATCTGCGAGTCCACTGACGATTCACGTGGTCCTACTTGACTGTCAAGAATGAGCAGCAGCTTCTCTGCACCTTTACGCTCCTCGTTTGTTACGAACATATCACCTGCACAGACAATTTTGACGAGATCCGTACCATCGCCTACTGCGCTCTTGATGACTTCAAGGATTTGGCGTGTCTCAGCAGCGGTTTTCTGCTGAGAAGCAAGTGACCGGAGCACTGCAGAAACGTCCTTTCGAGCAGCATCAGCGACTGATGGGCGATCTGAAAAGTCCAGAATAAAAGGTTCGAGGCTCTGCTCACCTGGTTTGGCGAGCTCAGGGCTTGAGCTTGTTGAAGAGGCTGTCTTAGTAGAGGCAGAAAGCGGACCGTTGTCGCTCGAGGTCAGCCTCTGGGCTCCTCCGTCGCTGACAACCTCTATCACAACCTCTTCGCTGATATTAAACTCTGAATCAGTTGATATAGACGCAACCGAGGCCTTGCCATCGTTATGACGACCAGCGTCGACGAGCAAGCGCTCGGTATCATCTACCCCACTTTCCTCGCCCATGACACTAAGGTCTAATAGCGACAACCTCACAGCATCGACAGAATCATTTTCATGAGCTGCGGGGCTACCGAGCTGGGTGAATATGGGAATGTCCGAGGGCAGCTGGGCTGAAACTGCTCCCATGTGTGCATCTGCGGCATTTTCAAGCGAAAGATCGCTTCTAAGAGACACAGGCATATCAGACGGTAGTGGAGATGCGACCGAAACTGTTTGAGTCAAAGGCATGTCGGTATGCAGATTGGAGGAAATTCGCGAAGGTAGCGGAATGTCAGTCGACGCATCGAGGGGACGCATTCCTAGTGCCGTTTTTGACCGTGGAGTGACGAGCTCAGGACGAAGCTGCGGCACTGGCGTGAATGAGCGCTGACCACCTACAGGAGGACTCGGCACCTGAGGCGGGATACGACGGACAGCTGGCTTTGGAGTGGGTGAGCGCGCGGGAGATCGTACCGGGGACTGCGCGCCGCCTTGCGTCGCCGCATTTGATCTAAGTGGCAGCTGCGCCGCATCTTGGGGTCTCAGAGGCTTCATGGCGTTTGCAGGCAGACGCGAATTCGTTGGTAGCCTGTCGGCACTTTTCGCGCCTCGCCGTTCGTTCTCCATCAGGCGGATCACGTTGGGATTCACACGGGAGCAGATGCTTTGGTACGCCTCAGGCCACAAGCGCCGGACATCCCAGAATGTGTCACGCGCAGCTTCGCGAGCTTCGCGATCGGCGCTGCTCAAGCATGCCGAAACCAGTGTTTCGATCTCCCGTTGTTTATCCGCGAGGCCGCTACCGCGGGCGTAGGATGTCAGAATGACAAGCTTCAGCCAGTACATGGCATGTGCGCGCTGAAAACCCTTGATACTGCGGCCTTGCTGCGAAATGGCCTGAAATTGGCGCTGCGAGACGCCAGGGCTTGCAATTATGAGCGCACACACGGCGACGTGCGCCAGCGAAGACGTAATGCGTTTGACACCGGCTGATATTCGCGCCAGGGGCTCGTAAAACGGATCAAACATCTCCGCGAACGCGGGTGAATCAGCATATAATTGCGCACAGTCCTTGATGGCGTGGACGGTCTCCACTACCAACGTCGTGCGCATGCTCGTCAACACTTCACACAAGGGGCGTGCCAGGAGCCGTAAGGCTTCGCGTACGACGTCGGCGTTGAGCTGAAGAGGACTTTGCAGCGCTGCTCGGAACCGCTGGACCGCGCGCTGTCTTTCTTCCCAATTTGCATCCGTCTCTTTGCCATCGAAGCAAGAGAGACTCTGGTCTATGGAATCCAAGAACTCCTCGGCCGAGTGCGGCCGCCAGGATATCGAGACTGGTTGCACTGGGTACTGCTTGTCGTGAACGATTTCGAACTGCAACGCTGACGCGAGGTATGACGGTTCTGGCGACTGGGGAGGCGCAGGATTGCTATGCGCGAGCTCCGGACTGTCCATTTTCGCGATTTCGTCAAGATCCGAGATCTGAGGAGCCGCAATGGCGGTATTCACCTCTCCGAAGGATGGGCTGATTCCAGGCGCCCCGATTGCGTCGCCGGAAGGCGCACCGGCTGGCTTCTCGACCGGCGCCTTCGCAGAAACGTCAACCAGCACAGTTTTGGCAGCAGCAGGATCGCTGGATGGTGCCAATCCGATATTCCGGCAGATTTTGAGTCGTAGGTCGGCGTGAATTCCCACCGCGGCCATGATGTTGGCGACGTCATCCTTTGCGGGCTGCTTCGCGTGGCTGAAAAAAGAGACAATCTGCTCGTACGCGGCCATCCGCACCGCCGAGTCTGGATCACGTAGGAGGCGCACGTAGTACGGCGTGAACCGTCGGAAAGCGAACCTTCCGCCGACGCCGTCTATCCATTTCCGCAGCTCCCGAGTAGCCGCAAGCCGCACGCCAGCGTGCGGATTGCTCAGCCCCCGATGCCGGAGCGTGCTCTCCGCCGTCGCAGGGTCCGCGACCCACAGCAGGTGGAGCGCATTGGAAAGCTCCGGCAGGTCCGAGTCGAGGTTGGCGATTAACACGGGAAGCAGCGCCGCGACATGCAAGGCAAGCTCGTCTACTGGCGCACGGACCGCAAGAAGCGCGAGGACAGCGAGCGCGGGGTCGCGAGACGCGTCGGATGCTGGAGTATCAGCGAGAAACGAACACACTCCGGCAATGGCGCGCGCGAGCTCAGAGCCGCTGAGCGGACTCCGGGAACACAGATCCCTGAGATCCCGGAGGTTGGCCTCTGGGTTTGCGCGCAGCCAGCTCTCGACGTCCGCTGGGAGCATCGCGAAACAGTAGTTCCGTTGGTGTTGTGGAGGAAGACGCGCCAGGGCGAGGGTATATATGTGTAAACAACCGACATGCGCGGTGCACGGGCGCGACAGCCTGTCGCGTCGCAATGCTGGCCAACTCAATCTGGCCCGGAATGAACCAGGGTGGGAGATGCCGCGGCTTGGAATGTGAACTGTGCCCGAAATTCCGAGACGCAAACGCGATGATCATCTCAAGGCCTCAAACATGCTCGTTGGAGTATGAGCGCATGAGCCTGTACGAGTACAGCGGTAATTCCACTCTATGATCCAACCCTCGCTCGGCATGTGAGTGGATCAGACCGTCTCGCGATTCAGCGCTCGGTTGACTCACGTATGCTCGTTTAGACAGTTTAAAAACGAGATAATCTTAGAGCAATATAGACTAGGAAGCTATGCGGGTACACACGGTCAGCGAAGAGCGACGGCGCTTCTCAGTACTCAAAACTTGCCGCCGGTCTCTGGGGGTCGGAGAGCCCTGGTATACCATGACACCCCCCTAAGCTATTCTAGATGTATGATTTCAGACGCTATAAGAGCTACAATACAAACTACGCTGCCGCGCGAGTTTACCACGCGAAATGAGGCGATAATGCTTGCAGGCGCGCAGGCCGCCACAAACACGTGACACTGTGACCCAAGACTACATATGGCGAGCGCGGCAGCGTAATCGAGCGGCGTCAGCTAGCAGCCGCTGTGCTATCGGCAGTTACTAACTCATGCCGCCGTCACTAGAGGACTCGCTGTTCAAGCTGAAGTTCACGGCGAAGACGCTGCGCCGGCAGAGCGTCAAGGCCGGCAAGGAGGTCGAGAACGAGAAGAAGAAGATCAAGAAGGCGATGCTCGGGGGAAACGAGGAGATCGCGCGGCTGCACGCGCAGACCGCCACGCGCAAGCACTCGGAGCAGCTCAATCTGCTGCGGCTCGCGTCGCGCGTGGACGCTGTGGCATCGCGCGTGCAAACAGCGGTCACCATGCGACAGCTGACCGGCAACATGGGCGTCGTCGTGAAGGGCATGGACAAGGCCATGGAGTCGATGAACACCGAGTCCATCTCGCTGATAATGGACAAGTTCGAGCAGCAGTTCGAGGACATGGACGCGAGCGCGTCGTACTACGAGTCCGCCACGGGCGCGGCGTCGGCCGTCGACACGCCGCAGGAGGAGGTCGACATCCTGCTGCAGCAGGTGGCCGACGACGCCGGGATCGAGATGAGCCACAACCTGGGCGCCGTGCCAACGGCGCTGCCGCCACAAAAGCAGGATGTCATTGAGGATAAGCTAGAAGAAAGACTACGCGCGCTGCGCAATTAGTGTAGACGGGGCAGCTCTAGCGACTGACCTCCGGACCGCTTGTAGGGGCGCAATTAGGAGACGAGCGCCGCGATCAAGACACAGTGATCGCAGCAGTGCGCTCGCGGGCAGCGCAGGGTGCCGCCGTGCCGCCGCCCGCGACGCCGAAAGGCGCAGGGCCGGCGTCGGCCGAGAACGGCCTAATCAAGTTCAGGTAGGGCGCACCAGCAAAGCGCGGTGATCTCCCCAAACGTTTCCGGCGTGCGCAGCGCCAACATCCGCCGTAGCTCGCCTCCCTGTATATATGTAACTGCCGCGGGCCTCCCCCCGCGCCGGCCGCCTCGAGGCGCTCTAAAGTTTTGTCTTGCCGGCACCCGAGCCGACTCAGTGGACGCTGACCCCGCCCAGCTCGCGGTCGTGCTCGCTGTAGTTGTCGAGGATCAGACGGTACACGAAATTCGGCGACGCGCCGCCGTCCGAGCAGATGACGATGTCGACCAGCTCGGGCGAGATGTAGTCGTAGAGCGGGTTGATGACCTCGAGCTTGTCGATGAGCTCGTCGTTGCTGAAGTCGATGACGTTGCCGCTGTTGCCGACCTCGATGAGGCTCTCGACGTCGAACGGGTAGATCGGCGAGAGCTTGTACGAGCCCGCGATGGAGAGTACGGGCTTCGTGAACTGCTTGGCGGCATGGCACGCCATGGCCACGCCGGAAGCGGCGATGCAGCCGCCGTTCGCCAGCACGGCCCGCGCGCTGATGAGGACCTTGGACACCTTCGCCATCACCGCGAAGATCGCGGCGTCCGGGATGAGCGTCGCGCGCACGCCGGCGTCGCGCAGCCGCAGCACCATCTGCTTCGCCTGCGCGACGTTGTTGGGGTAGCTCTCAGTGATGATCACAGAGAAGTTGCGTTTTGTGGCGGCGCGCAGCAGGAAGTCGGTCATCGTGCGCGACGAGGCGCAGGGCGTGAGCAGCACGTCGCGGTCGTTGATCATGTCGATGCCGGCCTTGAACAGCACGTCGTCGTTCTGAATCTCGTCGATGAGGCCCTGGATCTCGTCGATGACGGCGTTGCGCAGGTCACGCGCCTTGGTGCGCACCTCCTCGCTCACGAAGTACCCGCTGGGCGTCAGCCCCTCGTCCTCGAGCTCCTTTTCCTTGCTCTCGGCCACCGACAGCAGCCCGAACATCGACGCGCCCGCGTCCTCCTCCTCGCCGTCCGCGACGCTCGGCGCCAGCGTCTCGTTGATCGTGCGGATGTTTTTGAGCACGCGCCGGATCACGTTCCCGCACGTCAGCTCGTACGGCTGCGCGTCCACGAGCCGCGCGCCCAACAGCCGGATCTGCACGATCATCGCGTCCGTCGACGTCCACCGCCGCGACGAGATGAACCGCACAAGCAGGTTCGCCGTTGCCAGCGCCACCTGCTTCGCGCCCGAGATCTGCCGCCGCTTCAGCTGCGCCAGGAACAGCGAGATCTGCGTATTGATGTCTCCTTTCGACGACATTGGTGTCTATGTAAGCGAGACCGCGGCGTCCTCGGTGTAAACCTTGGACACGCGCGCGACGCACCAGGCCGCGCCCCCACCGTGCCACGCCGTGCCAGCCCGGGCGCGACAGCCTCGGCGCGGCGCGGGCCAGATGCTGGGCACGAGCGGCACAAGCGCGCTGGGCCGGGCGTGCTGGGAAGAATGGCGCGGTATTCGTCCGCGCACTTCGGATATAATGATATAGAACTCTATAAATGTTCCCCAGCCCTCCGCGGTCCTGCCAAACCCCGGCGACAGTGCGGAATCAACCGCATCACCAGCGCCAAGCACCGTACGCTCGCCATTACTCATCATGTCGCTGAGCGCGCGCGCGCTGTTCGGCGTGCGGAGGTACAACGTGCACGCGCGGCGGCCGCAGCAGGTGCTGACGGTGTACCAGCAGACGCCGCGCCTAATCCACGGCAAGATATCCGCGCTTAAGGTCGAGCAGGACAAGCTGTTCGCGAAGTTCGACCCCTCGGGCGAGAAACGGCGGCTGTTCGACCGCAGAAACCCACTGAGCCCGCTGGCCGGCGACATCATGCGCGTCACCAAAAAGGATAAGACCTCCTTTGTCGGCATGCTCATCGCGCTCAACCGCAGCAGCCTGGGGACGACAATCCTCCTGCGCACGAAGATCACGGGCGTCGGCGTCGAGAACCGGTTCCATGTCTACAGCCCGGACGTCGAAAAGATTGAGATTCTGCGCGTGCCTGTGATGCGCTGGCCGCGCCAGAAGTACTACTTCATCCGCGGCCTGAAAGACAACGACACCGGCGACCTGGAGGCGCTGATGCGCAGGCAGCGGCGGAACGAGGCCGAGAACGCTGCTGCAGCCGAGGCCGAGGCCGCGGCGGGCAGTGTGCAGCCAGCCGCTTTGCCGGAGCTTGAGGAACTCGCCGGAGAGGCGGGGCTCGAAGCCGACCTGGAGCAGCTCGAGGGCGCGCAGAAGGACAGCACCAAGTTATGATAGATGGTGCCGGCATGCACCGAACGTAGTTGTGCTCCGCATATGCGTAGTCTCACTGCGTGCGTGCTTGCTCTGAGCCGTGCTGCCGCATGGGCATGCGCAAGCGAAGTATGTACAGAAAAATGCTGACGGTATAACTCAGCGCGCTTATTGTTCTACGTACGCAGTCGGGGTATGTGGATGCAGCCACAGCGCTGCATTGCTTGCACATATATATTTCAGCACTCTGCGCCCGCCAGAGTTCTCGCGCAGGGTACGGGTATTCCAGTGGGCCGGGCGCGGTACGCAGCCTCCAGGAAACGCGCAGAGGAACTGCAGCGTTTGCTCCTGCTACGGTGGCCACCTGGCGCCGCGTGCGGCGCTGCCATCTCGGTCGCTGTCGCCGAAGTCGCGCCGAAGTCTAGACCGTGCCGGGTCCTTAATAAGTACTTACGCCCACCCCGCCAATTTCAGCATGTTTTCCAGCCTGCGTGCATCCCTGGCGCTGGCGCGCCCCCTCGGGCGGCTCGCTTCGACTTTCCAGCGGACGAAGCCGCACTTGAACGTTGGCACTATCGGCCATGTCGACCACGGGAAGACGACGCTCACCGCCGCCATCACGAAGGTGCTTGCGCAGTCCGGCGGCGCGCAGTTCCTCGACTACGGCTCGATTGACAAGGCCCCTGAGGAGCGCGCGCGCGGGATCACGATCACAAGTGCGCACGTCGAGTACGAGACTGCGAAGCGCCACTACGCGCACGTCGACTGCCCCGGCCACGCCGACTACATCAAGAACATGATCAGCGGCGCGGCGCGCATGGACGGCGCCATCATCGTCGTCGCCGCTTCGGACGGGCAGATGCCGCAGACGCGCGAGCACCTGCTGCTGGCGCGCCAGGTCGGCATCCAGAAGGTCGTTGTCTTCATCAACAAGATTGACACGATGAACGATCCAGAGATGCTCGAGCTCGTCGACATGGAGATGCGCGAGCTGCTGGGCACATACGGCTTCGACGGCGAGAACACGCCGGTGGTCATGGGCTCCGCGCTCGCGGCGCTCGAGGGCCGTGACGCTGAGATCGGCGAGCAGCGCATCCAGAAGCTGCTCGACGCCGTGGACGAGTGGATCCCGACGCCGCAGCGCGACCTGGAGCAGAGCTTCCTCATGCCGATTGAGGCCTCGTTCACGATCTCGGGCCGCGGCACCGTCGCCACTGGCCGCGTCGAGCGCGGCACGCTCAAACGCGGCGACGAGGTCGAGATCGTCGGCTTCCGCCCGGAGGTCACGAAGGCCGTCGTCACCGGAATCGAGATGTTTAAAAAGGAGCTCGACCAAGCGATGGCGGGCGACAATGCAGGCATTCTTCTGCGCGGCGTCAAGCGCGAGGACCTTACGCGCGGCATGGTGCTCGCGAAGCCGGGCACCGTCAAGCCGCACAAGAAGTTCCTGTGCAGCCTGTACGTCCTCTCGAAGGAGGAGGGTGGCCGTCACTCCGCGTTCGGCCACAACTACCGCCCGCAAATGTTCATCTCTGCGGCCGACGTCACAATCTCGCTGACGTTCCCGGAGGGCGTCGACACCAGCACCCAGGTGTTCCCTGGTGACAACGTCGAGATGGTCGCTGAGGCCGTGCACCCGATTGCACTTGAGGTCGGGCAGCGCTTCAACGTGCGCGAGGGTGGCAAGACCATCGCCACAGGTCTGGTCACGCGTATTTTCGAGTGAATAGACTGGTAAAAAATAGAACTTATAGAACTAAAATCCCAGACTTCCCGGTAATCTAGCCAGTCCGTTTGTGCATTTAGGTTAAAGTTTGCGGCTGTAGCCCCACACAAGTAAATCCAGATGAAACCTCACATGAAACTTTACATGAAGCAAAGCTTGACACACCGATAAAGTATTTAAAATATCGTCAAAGCAGCAGGCTTGGCGTGCAAAAATGAAGGCGGTTCCCGACATTCAGCTTCACTTGGATAAATTACAAGAACCGATAACACGTGCAGATGCCACTGTGTTAGGAAGGTCAGTAGAGAATGCTGTTCAACAAGTCGCAAGCGAAGCAGTGAGCCAGTACGAACTTCTATACGACGACATGTTTTGCTCAAAACTAATGCCGACTGCCTATGAGGTACACAACAAAATCTTGCGACGGCGGCGGTATATCAACATTTTTGCGGATGCAGACTTCAGCAGCGATCATAAATTGTCTTTTGGCGAATTTATGGAGCTCGCATTGGATTTACTCAAGTCATACATTTTGGGACCCCCCAAAGTCCCACTGTACGGGGGAGCACGCACGGTATTGATGAATTACCGTCGAAAGATAAGTGGAATTGCTTGGAAAAGCCAGCGAGAGATGATTAGCAAAGTGGATTTTTTTGGTAGGAAAGTTTCTCCTGCTGAAATCCCACATTCCGCGAATACAGCATTTTCAGAGTCCAAGGAAGTTACCGACGCTGAGAAAAGTGATCTAGCATCACCCAGCGGTGCGATAAAAAATAATCCGACCGAGTTAGACACACTCAGAAGCGCTAGTGCCGTGCACGATAGCCATAAGGATGAGGCTTCTAAATGCAAAAACCATAGTGAGCAATCCCGAGGTACCACGACTGGAAACTTCAAAACGCTGGACCGCTTCAAAAGGAAAGTTACTTTCAGCAATACAGTAAATATTTGTACCCCCACAGATGATGGCATTGAGGGCGCCCATATTAACAGCTCCGAACAGAGCCGCCATACCACTGGAGGCACCCAGCAGAGAACGCCGCGATGATCTATCAGCGGAGACCCTTTAGAAAACTGGTGAGATGACCTGGAACACAATATCCTCTCCCTGTTTCGCAAAATTTTCTGAATTTATACCGATAACACTGAGCTACTAGCTGCTGGGAGGGTTATAGGACCTCGAGTAAGTGGATAGCAAGGTCCGATGACCAATGGCATTAGGTATGTCGCTTGAATCGACTACGTGGGTGACCTTGCGATTAGCCTGACGTGGATGATGCAACTATGGCAACAAACTGCGGACCTAAGACGTTGCGATTAGATTTTTGACTAGGGATTCTCTGTGAAGTCGGTAGCGAAGTACGAAGTTCTTGCAAAGACACGGATGTGCGCTCTGACGTCATACAATTTCCAGTTAACTGTTTGTTTTTCGTGTCGAAAGGAACTTATAGTGCCTCTCTCAGCTATTCCGTCCCTGCCGCCAGTCGCGCAGGGGTTGCCTGTCAATCTATACAATGAAACTGCGATGGCTCATGAAATCACTTTAAATCGAAGATTTAGTACCACTAGGATCAATTGTGATAGTTTCAAAGCTTAATTCGTGCACGAACCTTTTTTATACATGATGTGCGCTCTTTTGAAATTTGACCGTGCCAAACTCAATGTGATCTAAAGCCAAAAACTGTGGAGAGCTTAAGCGGACAGTAAATAAATGGCGTCAATTTCCTGCGATATAGGTAATACGACTACCATCGACAACTTCTGGTATAATGCTCTACACTGTATTCGCTCAGTGACTATCGTCGATATGGTCGATAAATGTACAGAGGATGCCACGAATCAATACAGATCCCGTTATAACTCTTTGTCTACCAAATTCCCTTCGATGTGCCCCCGGGAGCTCCACCGTATGCTCGTGAATGAGCGTCGATATTCAAATCCCTTCTCCGACTAAGTAACGTCACTCTGCGCCCTAGTCACTCAAAAAAGCTGATAAAACTCTCGTTAGCACGTCTCAAGAAGTACGTCCGTGAATTTCCAGGCCATCACCATTCAGATGTTAGGACGCAACTGAAGCAGGCCGTGTCCAAGGTGAAGAAAATTCAACGGACAGGCAATCGGGCGTTAACTCGCATTTTTTCAGAGATTTCCGCAGAGCGCAGCAAAAACAAAATCGGCGTTGGAGACACTACAGGCGACGAAAACGAGAACGGGAGCAGAGACGCTGCAGGTAGTGGTCGCACTGGCAACAACGAGAATGCCCGCGAGAATACTGAACACGCGACTGGACTCGCTACCTTCGAAAACGACGATGCGGGAGCCGCAGATTGGGATGACCGGCACGAGTGTGCGTCTCTCAACGAGCCGTCTGAGCACGACGCGGCCAGCCTCGATGGCTTGAATGACCTGACCTACGTGCATGAAACCTCTACTTCAGAATCCGGAGACACGGCAGGCAGTAGTCACGTTGGCAATAACGAGAGGGGCCCGCGAGCATGCTGAAGACGCGGCTGGACTCGCTACCTTCGAAAACGACGATGCGGGCGCCGCAGATTGGGATGACCGGCACGAGTGTGCGTCTCTCAACGAGACGGCTGAGCACGACGCGGCCAGCCTCGATGACTTGAATGACCCGACCTACGTACCTGAAACCTCTAGTGCAGAATCCGAGGACTAGTATGATAGTAGTAACTCGCAAGTCTCAACTCCGGCTGGGCTGTACTCCAAGACGTAATAGAATACATTTGCACCGCCTTATGGCGTGTTGAGCGCTGTTCATCCCTATAGACAAAATGTGCGCGATTGCGAGTGGCCTTGGCAGGTTACAGCATCTCTCAGCGGATGGCTGCACATTTAGCTGTGCAGCAACAAGTGCAGCGTGTGAGAGAGTCCTCCCCAGGCAATCTAAGTCGAAGCTTCACATATGTCGTCATAATTCGACACAAAGCGTCCTGAGATATATGCGCTTCATTTTTTTTGCAATTTGTTTCTAGGGACGTTTCTGGCCGTCGATCCTGTAGCGCATCGCACAACCCATACTACCGGAACCGAAATCACAACTGATAGTACTCCCTTCAAACGCCGAAGCGTTCTTAGAATGCCCACAGAGATAACAGATGACCCTACCGGCTGCTTTGGCTTCAAATTCCGTCAAGGCCAGCAAGGCAGATACTCAGCGGGCGAAATCCTTCGTTTCGATATTATGCAAGAACCTGGGCACTAACTAACTTCCCAATTAATTCCCTCGACACCAGAGGGGACGCCGTCGCAACTCTACGTGTCCCAGCGTCCATTACTGTTGCGCAACGCATGCTGAAATTAGTATGTGTCTTCAGATGAAACTTTAGACGAAACATACCTTTACACGGAAAGTATTTAAGACACCGTCGAGACGGCGGATCCGCTGCTATAGATGAGGGCAGTACCCAGCATTAAGCTACACTTGGATAAATTATCGGAGCCTATGACGTGCGCAGATGCTACTGCATTAGGGAGATGTGTCAGGAATGCTGTCCAGCGAGTTGCAGACGAAGCGTTGAGCCAGTATGAATGCATATACCGCGACACGATTTGCTCAACACCAGTGCCGACTGCCTACGAGATTCACAAAAAATGTTTGCGACTACGCCTTTATGTGAACATCTTTGCAGATGCCAATTTCAGCGGCGATCGTAAATTGTCCTTTGACGAATTCATGGCGCTTGCATCCGATTTTCTGAAGTCGTATATTTTGAGACCATCAAAAGCCCAACTATGCGACGGAGCTAGTGCGAGATTGATGGTTTACCTTCGGAAAATAAGCAGAATTGCTTCGAAAAGCGAGCTTGAGATGCTTAGCAAAGTGGATGACTTTACTACAGAAAGCTCTGCTGTCGAGACCCAATCTCCAGAGAATGCAGCATTTACAGACTCCGAGAAACTTATCGACGCTAGGAAAGTTAAACTAGCTACATCTAGCGTTGTTATTGAAGACAATACAACCCAGTCGGACACACCCAGATGCGCTGGCGCCGTGCACGACGGCCACAAGAATGAGGTCTCTAAAAGTAACCGCCACTGTGAGGAACCTCAAGGCAGCACAGATGGAAACCGCTACAGGCTGGGTCCTATCAACACGACAGTTACTAGTGGCGGTACAAAAACTTGCCCTGGCATCACCGATAAAGGTATCGCAGCCTGTGGAAAAAGCACAGATCAAAGCCACCAGACCACTAGAGACATCCGGAAGAGAGTACCGCAATGTGTGGGTTCCCAGCAGTGATCTTTAGACAGCTGATTTCACGGCCTGAAACACAAAAGTGGTTCTCTGATTAGCGAAATCCGCTGGGTTATACCTCCTCAGTCATGTAATACCAGCACCTGGAGGGTGTCAAGATAGAGCATACAAAACCCCAGGCATGTATATCGCTTGCGTAATGCTCGAAAGTCGTTGATATTAGACCTTTCGCCAGAGAAAGCTGCGCTCATGTTTACCACGACTAGCTTAGCGCGGCAGACATGACTGTCGCGACTAAATCAGGTAGTATTTGCGCTAGCAACAACGAGGAAGCCCACGGGAATGCTGACGACCATGCTTCTGGACTCACTACCGCCGCAAAAAACGGCGCAGCAATTGCCGATTGTGTAAATCAGTACGCCAGCGAGTCTACCGACGAGAAGACAGTAATGACCCGGGTAGAACCTATGATGCACTCGACCCAACCTACGTGTCGGACTTCTCTAGTTCAGAATTTAAGCGTTAGTATGATAATAGTAAATCGTCAGTCTTAACTCTCCCGCTGGACTGTACGCCAAGATGTAACAGAATCTCTTTGCACCACCCATGGCTTTTGGGGCGCAATTTGTCCCTACGAACAGAATATGCGCAATGATGTGTTCTGGTGTGACGCAGGTAAACTAATGCGCCTCTTCGCGCATGGCTGCGTATTAAGTGTAGCAACGAGTCCTTTGCGCGAGCGAGCACCTAGCGCTGAGTCCGGGCCTCACTTCCGTCATCTGAGGTTGCGAGTGCTCGTTCTGAGGTACAAGCGCAGCAATTTATTTACATGAATGCACCGGGATTGCCTTCGATCCTGGTACATATCGCATAACCCTCTGCACCGGCATCAGGAATTGCTGTCAACAGTCCTTCCAGACGTAGAAGTATTCTTAGAATGCTCTTCGGCGATCGCCGAACAAAATCAGCTATTTTGGCCTGGGGTTCCGTCAATTTCAGCAAATCCGACGTTCAGCAGGCAAGATGTTGCAGTTCAAAAGACTCTCTCTGCGAGAGCCTGGGCAACTGATTCTCGCTGAACTTTTCAATTCCCATGAGGGGACACTATATCAACTCTGCGTGTCCCTGCGATTATCACTGTTGCGCAACGCATGCTGTAAAGTAATTAGTATCCAGATGAAACCTCACATGAGACAGAGCTTCACGCAGATAGTATTTAAGACCCCGTTGTACCGGGGTCGGCACAACATGAAGGTGCTCTCCGACGTTAACCTGTATTGGAATAAAGTAAACGAACCGATGACTCAAGCCGATGCCACTGAGCTAGGAAGGTCGGTGAAGAATGCTGTTCAACAAGTCGCAGTCGAAGCATTACGCCAGTATGAATGCGTTTACCGTGACCTGCGTTGCTCTATGCCAGCCCTCACTTCTTACGAGATTCACAACAAAATTTTGCGACGGCGGCTTTATGTTAACATCTTTGCGGATGTCAATTCCGGCGGCGATTGCAAATTGTCCTTTAGCGAATTCATGAATAATGCATCTGAATTCCTCAGACCATACATTTTGGAACCCACCAAAGTCCGACTATGCGAGGGAGCAAGCGCAATATTGATGAGTTACCTTCGAGCCGTGAGCAGAATTGCCGGAAAATGCGAGCTTGGGATGCTTTCCAAATTGGATTACTTTCGCACAAGCTGTTGCGCGGCCGCTGGAATCCCACCCCCCGCAAATACAGCATATTCAGACGAGGAAATTATCGATGCCGAGGAAATTATCGACGCCGAGGCAGAAGATACCGATGCTGAGGAAGAGACAGACTCTGAGGAAGATAATCCAGCAACAGGCAGCACTGCGATTGAAGACATCACAATCGTATTAGACGCATCCAGAAGCGCCAGCACCGTGCACGACGAACATAAAGATGAGGGCTCTAAAAGTAAACACCACAGTGAGGAACCCCGAGGCAGCACAGCTGGAAATCGCGAAAGGCCGGACCCTGTCAATACCAAAGTTGCTAGTGGCCCTACAAAAAATTGCCGTGCCCCCACAGATAGTGGTCGCCCGTGGTAAACAACGCCATACTACTGGAGACTCTAGGGAAGAGCGCCACGATGAGTGAGTTACCAGTGATGGCTCTTCAGACTGGCATAACGTGGACAGCTCGCTCGAGGCTCGTTGATCGTTCGTCTCGGGCCCAACGTCCGGATAAACCATCCTGACTACAAATGGAACAAACTTGTTGAGAATCATGCACAATGATAAGAGTGGTTAGAAAGCCTTCTAGAGCCTTGGGTGTATCCACCGGTCTTAAATATAAATAGGAGAAGATAGTAATCTACTCTTCGAAGAGAGGAATGTCTCCGACGCACGATATAACTCCTAGTCGTAACACACATGTCCTGGTCAACCATTTCTCCGGGTGATCTTATCCAAGTGTCCTTTACACAAACCCCGTATCAGGCGGTCAACAAAAGTTAACGTGGCCGACATAAATGAGACGAAATTAGCGTCCAACATGTTATGCCAAGGTTTCTGAGTTAAGAATACTCTGTGTCTATTGCGAGGTACCAGAATCGTTTGAAGGTGTAGAGGTCCGCTCTGACGTGACGCAATCCTACTTGATGGTCTCGCTTCCGTGCTGATAGAAGCCTACAACGCCCCTCTGCTGATCCTACGTCGCGAAGGCATTGCCTAGCAACCTATGAAATGGAACGGTAGTCCCTTATGAAAGCATTTAAAGTTATTTTTTTGAGTACTGCTATGATTAACTATGGTTATTGCAGAACCAAATTCGTGTGCAAACCTTTTCTTATACGAGTTGATGCGCGCTAACAAAAAAAGTGTCAATTACTAGCACTAGAAGGCAACATGACTACAACCGACAGCTTCTATAATATGCTCACTCGATGACTATCGTCATAATGGTTGGGCGATGTACAGAGGAAGTCAGGGGTCAGTATAGGTCCCGGTATAACTCTTTGCAGGTCAAGTACCCCTCGTTGTATGCGCAGGAGCTCCACCACATAGTCCTAAAAGAGCGACGAACCCCCGTACCTCTGTGCCCTAATCGCTCTAAAGAAATTGATACGGCGCTCGCTAGTACATCTCAAGAAGTCCATCCGTGAATTTCCTAGCTCTCGTAAATCAGCCATAAGGACGCAACGCGGGACTTGTTCAAAGTATATATAATTCAATGGACAGGTGTTGAATTGCTGCAATGCATGTTTTCTCGCATGATGATTTTCGTAGAGCGCCACGAACACTTGAACCGCAACAGAGATCTAGCAGGCAGCGTAATCGAGAACCGCGTTGGAGACTCGACAGGCAACGTGTACGAATACGCCGACGGAGACATGGCATGCAGTGGTCGCATCGGCAACAACGCGGATGCCTACGGGAACGCTGATGCCCGCACCGCTGGACCGACTGCCCTTGCAAATGACGACGTAAGGGTCGCTACTGGTGAAGACTAACATCACAGCGTGCCTACCGGCTAAAGTATTAGCAACGAGGTGGAAATTTTTAGGATGTTTTGATGATCCACTTGACCAAAGCTACATGCTCGGAAACTCAGGCCGAGGAAGCGAGCAATATGATATGAGTAGCTCGGTCTCAGCTCCCTAGTGCTCCATGATTTAGTCCTAATCAATGAAATTAACAGAGTGCGCATGTTCAGCGCAATAGCATTCGTCCACAGAGCCAAAACATGGGCGAAGGCGCGTTGAGGTAGGGATCATCTCAGGTCGCAGGGCTTCTTTGCGGCTGCAAACCTATTGACTACAGCGTGCGCGTAAGCCACTTGGAGATCAGATCCTGGACCTCTTTTCTCTCGTCTGCAGTCGAAAGGGAGCGACATGCTGTATACTAGTGCTTGCGATCAGCGTCCCTTATAGAACTCGCTCTTAACACTATCAAGATAATCATGATGATAATCATTCCGAGAGTTTTCTAACGCACGAACCGGCATATCAGCTGCTATTTTTGCCGACTTCACGGAATTTCTCGAGAAGGACTGCTATTTGGTAAATTTGGCTTTCAAGGCGGGTGCTATCATGATTGCGACCCCAAACGGGGGCGGGGGCGGTGGAGGTCTAATCCTGTCTTTCTCTACAGTACTATTCCTCGCTCACTTCATTTGTTGTTAAAGGGTCTGAAGCATCGCATTATGCTCACCTTGATTTTAGTGCTCGTTCGCTCGGTGTGTGGTATGGCCAGCTATTAGTGACCAACGCCGTTTGAGTACGCTGGAGAGCGTCAGACTGCCATCATGGAGGGCAATGGCCCTCCACTATCACGTTGGAATAAGCCATTGCCAGCTGCTCTCATGAGACTAATGATCGCTCAGCTCCGGCGACTATCTACGGGGTCATCGTATTCCCGCTGCCGATTACCTTAGCGACCCCAAATGCGTACGTATACGCATCGCGCACTGCCGCGGCGGCCTATAATAAGCGCGGCGTTAAGGGTATCTCTCATGCTTACTTCTGCCTTGGACGAGGAGATCAACGACCTCGAGCAGTACGCCGCATTCATACAGAGCTGGTCCAGGACCGGACAGACTTCAGTGCAGATTACGACGCTGGAGGACGCAGTGTTGCGTGTCAATTTGTCCGACGACGGCTGGGATCTGCAGGACTCCACTACGGCTGCTTACCCAACCGTCGAGGCGTTGCTCATGGACAAGTCGCCGCGGTTCGAGGAGCTGTGGAATCAGGAGCTTGTGCACAAATTGGAGGAGCTGAAAGAGAAGGACGAGCATGTGGTGTTGTAAGAAGACACTGAAAGACTCGTGCTTCGGCGCAATTTTGGTGAGGGCCGATCCCGCAGGCGCCCACAGGTCAGTAGTCAGTTTTGCCTTCTAAACTGGCAGGCCGCCCTGCAATTGCGCGGACACTTACCCTAAATACTCTGCAAGATTCACAAGTACGCATGCTGCGATCTAATTTTGAAGCCTGCCTGCTCATGTCCTGACGCCCTGTACCAGAATATAATACTATGCTAGACTGAAGCTGCCAAGATAATCTGTGGTTGTGGAGGTACCCTAAATCCCTGGAACCATTCCCCTAAAGGTCGTTCACACACTCACAATGTCGGGATGCACGTATAGATTGCAAGTCATGGCACTTCTCGCATCTCAGCGATGGCACAGCAAAGATTGCGTCCTCTTTCCCCGGACCGAAGCCTAGCCCAATCGCACTAGGGATACCGAGACGCGCGCGGTTGTCGCGGCGTTAATAGTCGCAGCGTGCTAGGGTTAGGTGACATCGTACGGGTGAAGAATTGTAAACGCTGGGAAAAAAAATTACTTAAACACCCCGCTAGTTTCTGGAGTTCTGAGGTCTCCTGCGCGTGCATTGGTAGCATCTAACAACCCAATTTTCACGTACCGACCCCACGAAGAGCAGCAGCACAGCAGCATCGCTCCTCCGTCCTCCATCAGCGCTCAGTCCAGATTACCATAGATGCTCACCACTGAGGCATGCAGCAACCAATTACCAGCGCAATTGGATCCGGAAGACCAAATATAAACGTGCCAGATGGCGCGCCGCGCTCCCAGCGGCGCACAAGGTCCGTGCAAAGCAACGACGATGAGGATATTGGCTTCACCGTCAGCGAAGGCGACGACGACGACGACAACAATTCGGACTCGAGTACGAACTCGAATGCAATATTCTTCAGCGACCAAGACGAAGACGCCAACGAGGATGTGAATATCATCAACATCAACGATTTTGAGCTCAACGAAGACTTCACGCTGGCATTCGACGAGGCGGAGTTCAACGACTTCGACGATCTCGACGACTCGCTCATTGAGCAGGAAGAGGAGCGAGCGATCCAGGCAGATTTTAGAAAAAAAGACGGCCCTGTGCCTGGTCCCGTACGTACTCCGCGCCGGCCCGACGTTAGCGACGACGACGACGAGGAAGAAGAGAATCTCAAGTCCCACATAGAAACCCCTACCCAAAGAGCGCGTGCGCCGTCGGACTCGGGAAACGAGTCACACGAAGACGGCGAGGACCTGGAGGCGGTCGAGTCGAGTTCGGATGCTTTTAGCGAGGGATCAAGCTGGGGAAATGACCTGTTCGACGGACTCGGTCCATTGCAGCGCCAGAAGAAACAGAAGCCCGCGAACAGCTTTTACGATGAGCACGACAGCGAAGGAGACGACAGCTACCTGTGGCAGTACTTTTTCTCGTCTGGAGAAGGCAACAGCGACAGCGACAGTGATACGTTCGCAGCTGCGCAGCACGAGGACCAGTCCACAGACGAAGACGTCCCTACGCGCCGCGAGGGTCAGGCGCGCGCGCCGACAGCAGTTTACGTGCCCTCCGGTGACTCCACCGACGAAGACGACGGCGTTCCGCCGGAACGCAAGCGGCGTCGTGCGAAAGGCACGAAGGCCCTAGAGGTCCTAGGCGCGAACAGTTACTCCACTCGCCCACCGCTGCTCGGCTCGTGGGAGATCGACAGCGGGAAGAACGTTGGCATCATTGACGGCCGCACCACACGCACGCTGAGCCCGCCGCAGGACGGATACGAGCTCGACGACACGCTGTTCGAGCTGCCCGAGCATATCGACGTGAAGGATTTTGACAACCTAGACGAACTAACGGAGTTTCTGGAGCCGGATAACCACGGGCTCGAACTCGCTGACTTCATCAACACCGACAACATGACGAGCGACAGCGGCAGCGAGTATCCGCACGATACTGATCGCCATCCAGCCATATCGCCGTACCTATACCGCGGGCGGCTTCAGGCGCGCGTGCCTAGCGCTTCGCAGGCCATGCGGAACCGTGGATCGCCTTTTGTAAATAACCTCGCCTATCCGACGGACGACCTGAGCCCGGCGCTCAAACGTGGCCGTCGACGGCCACGTGCCGCGCCAGTGGCGCCGTTTTCTCCTATGAAGCGCCGAAAGCGCCGCAGTTTCCGCGGTGCAGACCTTGAACCGGACGAGCCTGATGACCAGGACTTCATCGGCGAGCTAATAGAGATTGGCGCAATTAGCCCAATCTTTGATGTTAATACGTAGCAAAAATTAGCTACGAACATCGTAAAACACAGCTGGAGTTTTTCCCATTTACCGGCTGGGGATTGTAAAATAACTGCAAGTGGGTGGAACCCATAATCTAAAGCCTGTATCGTCGTCACAGCGTAGTCATAGCGGCCGCCTTGTCGCGGCCCGAAGCGTGTGGATCGTCACCAGCTGTCCGAAGACCGCTTCCTGGCTGTTGCCGGCATTCACAGCTACTGGCCAACATACGTACACTGATATTTGCTGCGGCCCACTGAGTGTTCGTGGAGATCTGTGACGGTCAACTGCGTTAAATCTCTTGTGCGAAAGCCGTTCTCTGCGCTTTTAGGAATAGCTATTGGCCTACGCGTCAGCAGGCTTCTAGAAAATCGATTCATCGACAGGCCGCAAACGTCCTTTTGTTACAAAGGGGAATCAGGAGAGCATTCAAGAGCAGCTACAAACGCAAGAGTTCCTATTTGTGCTCGGGAAGCCTTAATCAATCTATATTCTTTCAAGGGCCAAAAATAGTATTCACAATTGCCTTGAGTGGTACGGCCAATCTTGGGAGCGCGACCTTAGCACAATCTGCTGTCTAGGATATCATTCCTAGTTATCGTATCCGCTCACATTCAGCCCTCTGCGCGTCGCACATGCCGTTTCCATCAGTCTATGACTCTACACCCCGACTACCTCGGTAGCTGTCCCGGGAACCATGCTTCTACGGAGTGTGGCAGCACCAGATACAGAGATAAAGCCCCCAGAGAATCTTATGATACCAAATTTCTCTGATACTGGCAGAACGAAGCGTCTGAGAGGTTGAATACATTGGGTGTACTGAAAAGGTTCGTTTTGTAATAATTCCTTGGCCAAGCCAAGCTCGCTAGAGAGGAGGAGCTGGTTAAATCAGCGGGCAAGAAACGCTGAAAACAGGGTATCAGCTCAAGACACTCTTCCTATACCGACCGGATGGGCTTGTGCTGGCTGGCCCCTCTCTTGCCTCTTCTTGCATCACAAGACATAAAAGAGTCCCATTTTAACCCAGCTCACCCTGGTATCCACAAGGCAAGATACTGTTAAGCAGCAGTATTTTACACAACAAACGTAGTAGCATCTACTTCTAAATAAGTCGTGCACGCAATGGCCAATCGATAGCCGTTGAGGCGGAAAGCCGGTAGGCGGCTTTTCACGGTCACAGGGAGAGGCGGTCTTTCTTTCGGGTGCGCTAAGGCCCAGGCGAAAGGGTCTTCAGTCGGTAAGCTTAATAAATATTAGACCTGGCGGGCCGCGAGCTCCGCGGAGAGCTGCACTTGCGACTTGATACTGTTGGTGATGCTCACAATAGACACCAAATCCCGCATGTGGTCGTTGAAAATGCGTGCGCGCGCGTCCTCGCTCTTGATGAGCGGCTCGAGAACCGGCGCGCTGGACAGCGTTTTGAACAGATACCGGCCCAGCGCCTCCGAGGCGGCCGTCGGCTCCTGGCTGCGCGCCTCGCGCACCTTCTCCGCAACGACGTCAATCTGCTCGAGGACCTCCTCTATAGCGTCCGCGATGGACGACGTCAGGCCGTACACGTCGAGTGCGGCCTTCTCCGTGCGCGCAGCCAGCACGGGCTTGTCGGTCTCGTCGAACCGGACGGTCGTGGCCACAGGCACGAACATGCAGTTGCAGTCGTCGGCGCTTTTCTGCGACGCGTAGTACAGCGGCGACGACACGTACGCACGCACGTCGAGGCCCTTACTCTCAGGGTTCACGTGCAAAAACACGGGCGGGTACGGGAAGATGCCGTTTTCCTCGCTGAAGTAGCTCTGCAGAAACGATGCCAGGCCAGTGATCTCAGCCTGCGTGGAGTACCAGCCTACGATGACGAACTCAGGGTGCGCCTTGCGCAGCGCCGCGTACATCTCGCTCTGGAACACCGTGGGGATACTCACCTCGTACTGCGTGCTCGTCAGCGGCATCATGTACGCTGCCTTCACGTCGATCTCGCTGCTGTCCTCGTTGCGGAACCCGAGCAGCGTGCCTACGACGCCTTGGTCGCGCGACGTCCGACGCACCGCGTGCGACAGAATCTGGAACATTGCGGGCGCATCAACGGTCACTTGGCTCGGGTAGCGCACGCTCTTCCCGGACACCCCGAAGTGGGGGTGGTGCACGTACAGCGGCTGGTCGACCATTAAAGTGAAATTTGGTGCACTTTTAGTAATAATACATAGGGGCGATGGTCATGTGACTGACCACCTCGAGCGCCTCCGGAGGCGAACCGGCCTGCGCTCGGGGTCATCCACCCATTGCACGGAGTAATCCGTGGTCGCATGTGGTGGTGCTTGTTGAGCTTTGTCTTTAGCGCCCTACTGCTAGCGGCTGCCCCACTCGTCCATATCGCTTGCAGGACATTACTCATCATCGCCAATGTCGCAAAAAAGTTTGTTTATCAAGTCGGCTGTAGACTCGCAGGCCCTGCTTTTTGGTACATTCACCCTGAAAAGCGGGCGCATCAGCCCGTACTTTTTCAATCTCGGTAAGTACTGCACTGGTGGCGCACTGTCCGCGCTGGCGCAGGCGTACGCGCTCACGATTCTGAACGACGAGATCGAGTTCGACGTGCTGTTCGGACCAGCGTACAAGGGGATCTCTCTTGCGGCGCTCGCAATCGCGAAAATCGCTGAGCTGCGCCCGGACCTGAGCCATCTGGCCTACGCGTATAACCGCAAGGAGGTCAAGGATCATGGAGAGGGCGGGTCGCTCGTGGGCGCCGACCTGAAGGGCCGCAAGGTTCTGATCATCGACGACGTCATCACCGCGGGAACGGCCGCGAACGAGGCCATTGAGCTGATTCAGAACGCCGGCGGCCAGGTCGTCGGGATCGTTGTGGCCGTCAACCGCGAGGAGAAGCTCCCCGGGTCGTCTATCGACACTCTTCACAAAATCGCGGAAGATAAGGGAATCAGGGCCTCTTCGATCGTTAATTTCTCGGACATCATCGAGTACATGCAGCCGTCGCTCACGGCCGAGCAGCTGAAGGCGATGGCTGAGTACAAGAAGACGTACTGCGTCGAGTAGGTACGGGCGCATGAGCCTGTACTAGCGAATGAGCTTGCGGTGGCCCTTCTAGAACTAATTAACTCCATTTGGTCGCGATTGTCGGCATGACAAGCCGCAGGGGGCTGCTCTACTCAAGTTGCCGTCATTGACCGCAATCGTACGACGGGGAGTGATCGAGCCTTCCTTGGTGGAGCTCTTTTACCTCGCTAGTTCGTGGCTTTGGATGTGATCGCACGACCACCCTGAATGTGAATTACGTACGATATTTATACAAAGATGCGAGGAGGGGCATTCAATGCATAGACCGCGTCTCTCGATCTATTTTTTTGCGGCCTTGGCTGCGTATAAGCACGTTGAACTCGCATCAGTTCAACGCCTGTTCAAGCGCTTGCGTGCTTGCGCAATCTTGCGGCCAGAAATACCTGTTGCACCCGGAGTTCCCTCACGCGACGCTTGGAACGGTGCCACAGCGCCGGAGGTACCAGCAGCGGCCACAGGCGCAGGCGCTCCGAAACCAAAGCCGGATCCCGACGCGACCGAAGGTGCGGTGGGGGCCGCCTGGTTGAACCCAAACGCAGAAGAGTTGGTTCGAGACATCGGAGCTCCAAATGCACCTGCTGCAGGCGCCGAGCCCCCGAACGGAGCCGTCGCAGAGGTTCCAAACGTGGACGGCTGTTGGGTGGACGTTCCAAACGCAAAGGCTGGCTGCGGTGTCGCCGAGCCGCTGTTTGGGGCCGTTTCAGTAGGCGTGCCGAA
Organism: Starmerella davenportii; assembly: GCA_030579095.1. Lineage (NCBI taxonomy): Eukaryota > Fungi > Ascomycota > Dipodascomycetes > Dipodascales > Trichomonascaceae > Starmerella > Starmerella davenportii. Next base: position 134,852 of record JAKUAD010000012.1, read on the forward strand.
CCTGAATCCGGTTGCTGTCGGAGCCGGCTGGGTGGCGCCGGCGTTGGGTGCGGCTACGGGGCCCGGCGTCGTGCTCGGAGTGGGCGCGCCACTGCCAAACGTGAACTTGGTCGCGGCCACTGAGCCAGCGTTAGCGCCAAATGTGAACGCGGGTGTCGCCGCATTGGACGTGCCAAAGGTGAACGGGACGCCGGCAGCCGACGCACCCCCGAAAGAGGGTGCTGCGGATCCCTGCCGCGAGTCAGTACTAGCCGCTGGCCGCGACAAGTCTGTCACCGAGGCCGTTGACGGAACGGAGCCGAAGGCGTTTGACTGGGGTGCAGAAGCAGCGCTGTTCCCAGCTGTGTTTGCACTGACTGCGTTGCCAGAGGATGCCCCAAAGGAGAACGCAGGAGCCTGCGCCGCTTGAGAGCCCGAAGCAGCCCCGAAAGAGAACGAAGGCTGACCAGTAGATCCGCCGGGGCCGGGGGGAACACCAAACCCTGGGGCTGGTTGGTCTGACTTGGTCGCGGCAGGCTTATCAGACGCGACAGAGATGGGTGCAGAAGCGCCGAACGAAAAACTGGCTGCTTTGTTATTGCTGGCTCCTGGCAGTGTCTGTGAGGGAGCTCCGAAACTGAAGGCAGGCTTGTCCGATTTCTCCTCTGTGGCGCTATTGCCTTCTGCCGATCGTTTACCAGTAGTGCCGCTGGGTTGGGAGGCATCCCCGAATGCTGGTTTTGCTGCCGCATTCACGCCGGTATTGGCGGATGGCGCACCAAAACTGAAAGCCGGTTTTTCCGAAGTTGATGTGCCGAGTGTGAGCGCAGGAGTGCTGGCTTCCGGCGTAGAAATCGTCTGGGCTGCCACCTTCTCACCAGGAGCAGATGTTGAGCCGAAACCCAGGGCAGGCTTTCCAGCAGGCGTGCCGGCAGGCGCACCAGCGATAGTTCCAGCGGTCTTAGAGATTGAGTTTCCAGCAACATTGTCAGCAGCCTGAGAGGTGGACAGCAAGGTAGATGAGCCGGTAAGGCCTGTGCCTCCGAAGCTAAACGCTGGCATCTTCTGAGGCGTCTCTCGGGAGGATTCAGGCACCCCTGGCGTCACTGACGCACCAACCAAGCCTTCTTGCGGTTTTGCGGCACCAGAGAAGCTCAGGAGAGACCCCTGAGTTTGCGGTTGATTGCTACTGGGAGGGGCTCCAAAACTGAAAGCTGGCTTCCCTGCTGGTTTAGAACGGTCCTGATCCGGTACGGTGGCAGCAGCAGCGGAATGCGACGCCAAGCCATTTGGTGTTGATCCTCCGAAGCTAAACGCAGATTTACCCCCTGCGGCACCAGCTGCTAGTGATGCTGACGGTTGACTGGAAAGAGCACCAAAGCTGAACGCAGGCTTCGCATGCTGACCCTCTGCACCAAAGCCAGGCTTATCGCCAGTATTCTCGGCAGGCTTATCCTTTGGTTGGGCTGCTTCAGTCCCTGCAAGGCTCGCGCCGCCGAAACTAAAAAGCGGCCTCTCGAGCACTTTCGACTCGCCAGCTCCCGAAGCTGATTCCTTGCTCGAGGACAGCGCTGGCAGCGCTGACGATTTCGAGTGGCTTTCCGTGCCTGGGGCCTCGGACGACTTTACTCCGCCAGTATCGCCAGAGCCGAGGGAGATATCCACGGCGCTGTCAACCGGGTCCGAAAAACTAAATTTGGGAAGTTGTTTTCTGGCAGCTGGGCGTTTCCCAGACAGGGAAGAACTCTCGTAAATGGGTCGCCGCTTCAGCGTTCCGTCAACCTGGCGCAACTCGTCATCAACCTCATCATCGTCATCGTCACTGACGTCAAACGCCGCGGATATATACCCCGGGTGCTTTTTGCGATCCTCCGGAAGTTTTTTGATGTCGATCGGGGCCTTTACAATTCGAAGCTGCGCGCGCGGCACATGCCGCGCACGCCGGCGTTCTACCGGCCGGAACCGCGTAGAGGACCGCGCACGTACCCCTGAAACGCTTGGCGGTGAGGCCTCAGAGACGCGGGGCAACTTGGGCGGCGGGGCGCTTTTGACCTCCGAATGGTCGAGTCTTCGGAATTGAGCTACGTGCTCGTTGATTACAGCGCGGTAGCAGTTGACGATACCGTGCGCAAGTTCGTTGCTGATAACGTATTGTTCGCGAGCCGTGCGCAAGGCGGGATCGGCATTTATAGAGACACGCGTCACTGAGAAGTCTGTTTCTGTGGGCTCCGCCGCTGCGACATGCGAAGCGTCTGTGTCGTCGAAGTTGTGGGTCTCATTGGCGCGCCGCACGGCGGCATTGCGCGCGAGGGCGAACGCGCGCGACAGGGAGCTCGAGATGTTACCGAGAATGAAGCTGTTCTCCTTCTTGTCCTCGGCACGCTGACCGTGACTGGGATTCTCTGACTCCATTCTGCGCAGGGCGAAGTGGGTGCCTGAGTCCTCTTATTATGTCGCAGACTCGAAGACGTGCACGGCGTGCTCCCTCTTAAAACGTTTTAAGGGTTGTAGATTTTGCTGCAGGCGGCTCAACCTCAGATCGTCAATCACGTGCTGCACGACCCGATCCTTACATGAATCTGACATTTGCGCCTCGGCTGTAAGGAACCAGTGCGCGTGTGCGTTAGTCAGGGCCCCAAAATGCGTCTTTGCCTTAAAACACAACAATTGAGGATCGAACCAGCAGGATAATTCCGGCACAGAAAACTGTAGGGAAAGGTCGATGGCTCCATTTGCCTTTGAAACAGCCAGTGATTGACGTACCTGCTGTAGCTATCGTGTTCATTCTCGGAACATTCTACGCGGTTCTATAAACTGCCCAAGCGGTTACGGTGCGCTACTTACACAGCTGTATACACTCGGTTTTAGCACCCACAGAGAGCGGGCCCACGCTGTGTGACATTACTAATCGACTGACGCTAATTTTCACTGCTATCATGTCGGTACGCGTGCAGGCTGCGCATGTACACATAATAAAAAAACTAGTCCAGCCTTAACCTAAACAAATATTGTAATCTGCTGCATGGTGAGTTTCTCGTGTGAGGCGTGCAATGAAACAATTATCAAAAAAAAAGTCCAGCAGCATCTTGGGCGCTGCCACGCACCAGTGACCTGCATAGACTGCTCGGCCACCTTCCAGGGCCACACCTACAAAGATCATAACCAATGTATGACTGAAGATCAGAAGTACCAAGGAAAACTCTATAAACCAAAAGAGAAGAAGGGATCCACATCAGCAAGACCCACCAGAAGCGCGACAAGCCCTAAAGCTCAGCCAGAGCGCGCCTCGCCGGCACAACAGTCGCCCAGCGCAGCGCCTATATCGCAGCCACAGGCCCGCGCACCCTCAAGTTCTAAGTCTGACAGCAAGAGAACTGGCCCCCCCCTATCGGCCCTGGAGAAGGCGGATTTGGAGCCTATTAAGATCACGAAAGACACTACACTACGCAAGCTTGTGAAGAGAGTTAAGACAGAGTACAGCCTTAACACGAAGCAGGCGCTGGCCAAGCTGATTATTACGAAAGACGGCAAGCTCGTGCTTGGCGCCTGAGAGCGTCCTAGCGCGCAGCGCACCCCCCTCACTTCTACTTTTCGCTAATTACTGTATCTGTAACTGATTTTCCGGCATTAGTTCACGAGGTCCGAGATATCGTCATCGCTGGGCATGTCCTCAAGGATTTGCTCTTTCCGAGACTTCGGCTTTGACGAGCTGCGCGGGGCGCTGCTCGTGGCCGCGCTCTCCTCCTCCTCGAGGTCCGTGTCGCTGTCCGAGTTGCTGTCCGGATTGTCCACAAGCTCGCGCACACGTCGCAGCTTCTGCTCCTTAATCTGCTTGTCTTGCTCGATCTTGGCCTGCCGTTTGCGGCCACGCTCGCCGAGTCGGTTATAGAACGCTTGGATCAGGGGGCGCAACGAAATATACACGATGATGAATGTGAATAGCCGCAGATAGTCTTTGGCCGTCCACTCAGAAACGCTCTCGGGGAAACCAAACATTTCTTGTGTGCTTGCAAATGCCTGGAGTTCGAAGGACAGCTGGTTCTCAAATCGCGGAAACCTTACCGGCAGCGGGCACCGTTGGGAGCGCGGCAATTACATAAACAGGCTTCCGACCGGCCGGGATGCCACGCGCACAAACTTTGGCGCTTGTCAGACGCACTGCGTCGCATAATGTAGACACTATTTGATGATAGAGAGGTTGTTTATTTTTCTAATTGAAAGAAGTAGTAGGATGCTCTGTTGCGCGACGAAGCGTTGGCGCTTGATAAGCAGCAGCCCACTGACGCGTCATCCTCCGCGCTCTCAGCACTACGCGTCGCGCTTGCAGCCCAGCGCGCATTCCGCGGTATGTCCGACAATAGCGGCGGAATGGACGCGTTTCTCGCGAATAGTGATAACGACGACTCCTCTGTGTGGCAAGAACGCGCCGGCGAGGCTCCGCGCCGCGCGAATGCCACTGGTCGAAGTAAGCGGGCCATAACCGGTGCCGCCGGCGGTAATCGCGTCCCGCAAATTATCAATGCTCCTGATGCAGCCGGGCCTGCACTCAGACGGCAGGAAGACCTGGTGCTGCCAGTTCTCCTCAACTTGGAGACGTCAAGCAGAGCTGAGTCTGAGTTTGCGGCTCACCGCGCCGACCGCAGCGAGTTCAATCTGGACCGAATGGAAAGATCTAGCATCGCCTCGTACAGCAATGTAGGTGGTGCAGCGACACGGCGCGAAACTCGTGTACAGCTGCGCACTGCGCTATCGCGACCAAACAACAGCGACCTGACGTCGCATCTGCGCACCACAAACCCGGATTCTGTCCCGTTTACCATAGATTACTCGCGGGCGTCTCCTGAAGACGCGCTGCATTCCCCGGTGGCCGTATCGCATGACGAGCGCCAACCAACGCCCAGCATGATTTCAGGCGGCTCGGCGGCAGGCGAGGATGCTACCGAGGTGAAAGGTGCAGGAGTAGACAAGGTCCGAGATACGCGTGTAGGCTCGCCCGGCCTGTTTCTCGACCCGCCGTCCTCCGCGCCGCCGTCGGCAATCACGCTGCCAGCAGAAGCGGCCGGTGCATCGTATGAAAGCTCAGATGATGACCGGCCAGCCGGAAATCTCAGCGGCGGATTCATAAGGCCAAAACCGCGTGAGCCGCTTGGTCCAGGAGAACCCGAGGTGCACGAACTGCCCGCGTCCGACGTCGAAGCGATTGACTTCGCATCGGAGGACGTTGAGGTTCCCCTGGGTGTGCTCCACCAGCAGCTTGAGTACAGTGAGAGCGAGTCTGATGACGAGAGTGATGTCGGCAGCATCGCGGAAATGATTGTCGACGACGGCAACGGTGAAGAGGCGGTGGACGCCGAGTTTGACGCCGCGAGCGTCAGCAGCGGTACTCTAGACACGTCGAGCGATGACGAACGCCACGACGCGATCACTACGAGTGAGTCCGAGTACATGGACAGCGATGTAGACGTCGATCTCGATGTTGCGACGGCGCGCCGCACGCACCCGCAGCGTCACCGCGTTCCGTCGCTGAAGTTCTGGCTCTGCGAGCGCATTGAATACGCGATCGAGGGAAAGCTGGACCTACCTACGGCCCGTGACGTGCGCTATGTAGATATGCCGGAAAAGCGATACCGGCCACGACGGCGATACACTCGTCGGCGCAACCCTCTGCTACCCCCGCTGGATGCGGAGGAGGAGGAGGTTCAGCGCACCCAGCACAAGGCCGTGAACGTGCCTGTGTACGACCCAGAGCGGCAGGCCTGGGACGACAAGACCGTCGCGCGCTCGATCTCGATGTTCGACTTTAAGCCCGTGAAGGACGACGCGGGAATTGAGGTTCCCCAGGTATCGCGGCATGTCATGTTCGGCAATGAACGTAGCTCACCTGTCCGCATTTATCTCCTCAAGATAGAGCCTGGCGGCCATCTCACATACGAGGCTGAGGAGCACAAAGCCTGCGCGCTTCTTGTGTGGTTCGGTGAGTGTCAAGTCCTCATGAACCGCCATGAATTCGAGCTGTTGCGGGGCATGACCTGTCTCGTTCCCCGCGGAAACGATCTCGTCATAGATAACGTGTGTGGCAGTGACGAAAGCGCTGGAAACGACGCAATCTTGTTCGTGTACGAGGTGGATGCCAACAAAAATCCCTCACTGGCTGACGCCCTTGTCAATGATACTCGATCGGTTATGTCGGGTGCTACATCTGTCCGCCCATTGGGGCCCATTGTCGACGAGTACGCCGAACTGGACGATTTCCCTGAACCAGCTCCACCTTCGCCTGGGCGCGTGCCTGCCGTCCAGTCCCCAATGCGGTCGCCAGCGCGATCGCCAGGAGCCGTGGTCCTACAGAACGGCGAATTTGGAGCCGATAGCGACATGCGAAATGTACAACAATCCTCTGCACCGCATGCCAGCGAATTCGAGTTTAATCAGGCCCCTGAAGATGACACCATGGAGATGGCAAGTATCTCAACATTTACACATGGATTTGCGCGGGCGCTTGAGGACACCGAATCCAGCAGCGGGAGCGCGCGCGTCTCTAAACGGGCGACCGAAGAGCCATTTCCGCGTCCCAAAATCCCTGCACTCGGCTCTACGAACGTTAACAATGCGCGCTCAGACTTGCTTAATCGATATGTCCAGCATCTCCCGCGCGACGCACACGGCGGCGACGTTGATATAGCCCATGCAGCACGTCAGGAGGTACCTGCGCGCCCTATTACGGGCGTTCCACCTCGTCCACAGGAGGTTGAGACGGCCACGGAAAGGCCCCACAGGTTCAGCGATGCCGAGCGCAGCGCATCTGTGTCAGACTTTGACGAGTATCTGGCCCGGGACGAGCATGTTACCCGGCCGCCGACGGTTTCAGTCGCCACAGATCTCTCAGCGCTGAGATTGCGATACCAAAAGTTGAAGCGAGGTCAGTGAGGGATGGTGACGCCGATGCAGAAGCCATGCACTGCAGAATCTGCGTGAGGCAATGTGAGTCCGGGGAAACTGGGCGGTTTGTCCAAGTTATACATACAGTCCTTGAGAATCAAGCAGTGCGATTCAAAGAATAACGGAAAACAGTTGGGGAACTGTTGAATACCGGATATTACAGTAGTCATTAGAGGCGCCTCGAGCTCCATAATAGCGTGCTGATGGTCACAACCTCCAGTTGACCCTTGGTGCGTGGGATAATTATTACAAAGTTCGGCCGCATTATTGTGATTTTTCACAATAAAAGTTGAACGAACGTGAATTCTTGCAAATTAATACATCCACTACTTAGTTCCGCTACAGCGGCCAGTTCAACTTAAAAGAACTTCCAACCGATAAAGAACGCCAGGAAGACGAGAATGACAGTAACGTTGAGTGGGATCTCCTGCGCCGCCTTGGACTCGGTGAAATCAAGCTTAGGTATCGGCAGCTGCGGCTTCTCGTGTTTCTCGGTGTGATCAGTGATGGTCACCTTGCCCTTACCGTCGCCGTCGCCTTGCTTCGGCTTGTCCTGGGAGTGGAAGGTCATCTTACCCTTCTCGCCCGAGAGAGCAGCGTTGCCAACTGGCACGGCAGCCACACCAACTGGACCCGGCGCCGACGGCGTAGGCCCTGTGGTCTGCTTCGACGACTGCGCGGAGCTCGGCCCACTCTGGGCGCTCGATGGCGCGGGTTGGGGTTTGGAGTCATGCTTGGGGTTGGGGTCGCTCGATGAAGCCGTGGATGCACTTTTCGCACCGCTTGTGGGCGCCTTACCAGCGTCAGTGCTCGTAGCGTCCTTGCTGTCTCCGTCTTTGTCCGTGGGATGGAACTGGTTCACGTAGAACTCGCTGGATTTGTGCGTGACGCCCTCTGAGTCGAGCTTCTTCGAGATCTCCTCCACAGCAGCAGCGGCTCCCGCGGCGGCAGCCTCAGCATACTCCTTAGCAATCTCTTCGGGACCCTCCTTCTTCTCCTGCTCTTTCTTCGCCTTGATGAGGTGCTTCTCAAGGTCCTCGGCACGCTCAGGCGGCGGACCGTCGGGAAGGTAGCTGTTGTCAAGATGCGGGCCGGTTTTAGCATCGCCCATGTCGATCTCGCGGCTTTTGGGCGGGATTCCGTCGACGCTCTTAGAGACCGGCGAGGGCGCCGCCTCGGAGGCCGAGCCGTGTGAGCCGGGCGCAGACGCCGCGTGCGTGGGACCGTCACGCGCGGGTGTATCCTGTTTCTGGTCGTGGTACTCAACAGAGTCCTCCCTCTCAGGGCCTGCAGATTCCTGCGAGGCTGGCTGGGAGGCAGCGACGCTTGACTGCTCGCCCCCAGGTTGGTACTGCACCTGCAGCTTCTGCGCGTCGATCTTGAGGCTCCCGGCCTTACCCTTACTTTCGATTTCAGGCCAGAGTTCGGAGACCTTGTCATGCTCCTGCAAAAGCTCGTCACTGACACCAGCAGAAAGCACAAGAAACTTGTCTTTGCACGGCTTGCTAGTATCAACCTCCTTCCCCTGGCGCGTGATCGTCACCTCGAGTGAATGACCCGCAGGAATAGACGATGAGTTCGGCTTCACGCAGTAGAGCTGCGGCGCCGTCGTCTTGATCTTGTACACGAGAGTCTGCGAGCCGCTGTTCTTGAGCGTGATGCGTGTAGCGTTCACCTGCTCGAGCGGAGGGTGGAATACAATGGTCTTTGGCAAAATATCCATCTTGAGCCTGAGATACGCTGCTTGCTAATGCGAGCTCGGAGGAAAGTCGGGGAGCAGGACGGGAGAAGTACCAGGGCAAACGTCATTACTAAACCCTAACCGTAAATAGAGCGCGGCGTTCGCATGTGCAGGCCAGGGATACAGTTTAGTTCTCAACACAGGAAAAGCCACTATGTGCAACGCCTTGATACAAATTCATGCCGTAGGTTAGGCATTTAAACGGTTGGTTCGGCAGTGGGGAGCGCGGTTGCGCAATCGCGTACCCTTGCCCTCAAAGTTGCACTCGTCGCTGCCTAGTTGGACACTGCAGTATCTGAGCCGATGAACCCGTTGTCTTGCTCCAGCCCCATTGCTGATTAAGGCGACCAAACGACTGACGTAGTAAATGGTTGCAGCATATTTAGGAAATTTACACGGCATCTAACCTTCTCACATACTCTAATAATGTCAAAGGAGAATGAGCAGGGGTAGAGATGCTAACCATGTTCTCGTGCAGGGTACTGCGCGCTGCGTGGAGACGGATTATAGCTCGAGTAATTGCGGCATTACACCTTACGCTGGTGTGCTTATCAGGGTGGACTTGCGTAAGCGATGGGATCTAATCGCTAGAAGAACTGACAAAGTGCTCCCCTTACTTACTATGCTAGACGCTATCCGCTAACATGACTGCACGCTTGCGCAAACCCTGTACCGGCGGTGCGGGTAAGCGCGCCTAGGAGCAAAGATGAGCGTGCACGCGCGATGACCGTAGCTTGTATCCAGCTCGTTAAAATACTATGCTGAGAGTACATATGCATCTCCAGCATGTGCGCTTACGTTGTAAGCAGCCGCCCGCCATAATGTTGCGTAATTTGTGCCCCGCCAGTCGCCGCGAAAAAGCTGGGGGTAGGCTTCCAAAGAGAACACTGTTATATAAAAATACATACAATACGCAACCTGAATTCACGCGTACGAGTAGCTGCGGGTTTACCAGCCGGGCTATTTGTAACTGTAGTAGGTGCAGGAAGTGCTTCTTGAGCATCTACTTCATGGCGTACAAGTCGTAAGCCGAGCAAAAACCGCACGCCAGCCTCAATCTCAAACGGAGGCTTGTAGTGTGGCGCACTCGTCCTGTCGCCTATTGAATATGCCGGAAAAGAATGATATTGCCACGGTCGAAGCAGCTCTCTGTGTGATGGCGGCTTGTTGCTGACCGGACTCTACGCGAAAGCACACACATCACGCAATCGCGTGTCTACGGGTTGCTGGGTCAAAGTAATCACAGCGAGGGAGGTCGGCAGGTGCCCACAATGATCTCTTTACAATCGACTAACGCCCCAATTGGACATTCACATCGTTTTTCTGATAGTACAGCGTAGTTCGCATAAACGCTGGCGTGCCCTGCCACTCACTCACCTGATTTGCAAGTGGGTCTTTGTATTACGAAACGGCTATCGGCAAGGATGCAGCATCCAGATTATAATCAGTCGAAGGGTCGCACATGTATTATTACCAGACAGAGCCGGCTAAACGCGAGCTAAAAAATCGGCGTTTCTTTAAAATTGCAGCCTCTCCCAGTTTCTTGTCGTGCCTTTATCTCGCCTCTCACCTACAAACTAAGCAAGTAGTAGTCTATAACGACGGTTAGAAACTGCAATGAAAATCTAGAACGAAAACTAGGGAGGTTTCTAAAAGCGTACAAATTGTCATGTCCAGATTCCGGAGCGGAATAAATGGTAGTCACGCCACCATCATACACCAATCGGTGACTCCCATGCACGAGCCGGCCGTTTGTTTACATCAACTTTTCTGGGGCCGCCGTTATTGAATTAGATAATCAGTGGCACCTCGCGAGACCGCTGAGTAACTTTTGTCTGGTTGAATAAGCCAGTTACTGCATTCAAATACCACGATTACCGCAGCCCCTCCAACCTACCTACTACTTCGAGGGTGTACCAACGTGTGGCACAATGATGAGCTCACCGCGCCACTGCTTGAGTTGGGATGAGACTATTCGCCCCGCAAAACACACTGCGCTGTACACTAATATTGACAGCCTCTCGCTGTCGCCAGATAACAAACGCAAAAGGCGGCTCGATGAGGCTGCTCCTGGCCCTTTACCCGGGACAGTGCACAAAAGGGCGCGCCAGGCACGCGTGCACACCCCTCGAGTAGGACTGAAGCGGCGGCTCGAGGCGCTGGAGAAGCAGCAGCTCGCAACCTTGCTCGAGCGGTTGCTCGAGCGCCAGCCCGAGCTAGTGCCGCTTGTCGATCAGATGACACCGCAGTTGAAGGTAGCGCAGGCGCTAGAACAGCTGCGCCGCTACCACTCGAATATTCTCGATAGCTTACCACTCGGGACCCCAAGCAACGACTACGCATTTCTACGCGTGCGCTCGTTGTGGACAAATTTCTTCGTGGCGCTCGCGGACTATACTGTCCTCTTTGTGTACAGCGACGGAGAGACTCAGCAGGCGCTTGAGTTTTTGGACGCCGCCACCGCGCTGGTGCACGAGGCGCCTCGGTGGGATTCGCACGCTAATAACGCTCTTCTCGCGACCGCATATACAGAGCTCTCCCAGGCATGGATAACTACGCTTGAACGCGCTGGACAAAGCGCTTCTTTTGCCTACCTCACGGGCGAGATGTGGGAGACCAAGTTCAACGAGCACTGCGCGCGCTCGAAAAGCCAGATGGCAGATACGCGGATGAAGGAGCCTTCGGTGGAAATTCCTCGGGCGTGCCAAACGGTTACCAGTTAGTCGAAGACGTTCTCCGACTTTGCATGATCACTGCATCACCCTACGTAGTAAGTAGATATGAATAACGACCAAGCGAGGATGGGTCGCGCAGCAACGCCTCCTGATTCGCTATCAATGTATCAATGTATATAGTATGTCTCGACGCAGCATTTGTGATCGAGTGGCGGTTTCTGCCAGCTCACGGTGTTTCGTTGACGTCAGCAGTCTCCTGCGGGAATTGTGCCCTGCGCTTCTGCCATCTCGAGCACGACCTAGCCGTCGCGTCCATTTGATTGGAAACTGTAATGGAAGCGAAGCTACTTGGTAATTAATTTGCACTTCGGCCTTGGACGTCCCAGTAGAGGATGCCACTGCCATAACTGTACGTGACAGAACAACCGCTGCGGTAAATGCGACACACATCATATCTGCGAGCATGTTTGGTGCTAGCCCTGCGTGCATCACAGTGATAATTGCTCCTAAGGATTTCGCACAAACTAACGACGCATTCGAAAAGATATTGCAGCCTAAATTTGGCTCAGGATCGGTGTGCGTGATAATTGCCATTTCTAGATAATGTTTAGTGTTAGTATTAGGTGGAAGAAAGAAGCTTCCGGTCTCTCTACTCGATGTCGACTGGAATCTGCAGCGCACTTCTCGTGTGCGACGATCGTAATACCGTACCTGAGGTACTTCGGCTGAACACGAGACCTCGCGCCATGGCGCGCCGCTGAACGCAACACGAGAAATCAATCAGAAGCCAACTTATTCATTATAGTAAACTGCGGCAAGCCAATTCGCTACTGGTTGTGCCGCATTTGACATAGGTATCCAGAGTATAACTGATGCACATTATTAGTCGAGCCTATCTTATAGATCTGCCTTGATGCAGCAGCAGCCTACCACTGACACAGTTGTCATCATTGTAGTCGAGCACTGCTCGCCGTCGGGGGACATTTTCGATTATCATATCGTCGCGAGCAAGCTATCGGGGCGAGAGTGGTGTAAATGCGGTACGAATCTGCTCAATGCTGTCAGCATATGCCTCGTCGTGGATTTCTAAATGGCTGGATCTCAGTAAGCCCAAATTGTGAAGCGCTAAATGCACGAGCTAGCATCTGAGAACGGTAGCAATGAGTTAATATCCGGAGCTCACTGAATAAATGCACTGTCCTAAACACTTTGTTTATGGAGAACTTTACCTAGAATTGCTGCGCGGCTTAAGAATGAGTTCAACGTGAGACGTAGTGACTGGCCGGCTGGGGGCAAGCGTTCTGTTGCATGCTGGAACCCATCTCTGACTTTTCTTGGGAAGGTTACACGACACAAGCCCATAAGCAGAACCTTCTGCGTGCAAATGCAGCCGCTTCACGATGTGCAAACTATCTCAACGTAACTCGAACCCGCACGACGGCACAAAAATGCATTCAGCCTGAGCTAGAATCTCACAAGAACAAGGTCTGAGCATTCTGTCGCGAGCAGGTAAAGCACGCAGCTGCGTACATTGAAAAAAGTCTGCGCGTTTGCCGGCCCTAGAAGCGCATAGTTATGATAGCGCTAGCACCACAGGTCAGGTCTGGTCGGGCTTTAATTTGCCGTGTTCCGAAATTAGGAACCGCCCTGCGGTGTCATCACTATCAGCGTGCACATGCGCAAGGAAGCGGTATGTAGGGTCACCTGTCAACGTAAGATGACAATATGCCTCAGCCTCGACAAATCGTCACACATTGCTTGAAGCCGAAGAATTCCCGAAAAAAAAGCCGAAGCCGCTAATCTGCATTATGAATGGCGCACGCACTAAGATGCAAATTATGTACCAGCGAGAGGTGCTAATACGCATCTTAATCGAAATCGATGTCGCATATGCTCGGGATCCACCACGCGGGCGCTAGCAACCACTTGGGCTCGGGGCGCAGCCGATCGCCAAAAAGTGGATCGCATCGCGCGCTTTTACGCTCATGATCGCACTAACCGCGGACTACGGGCGAAAAAGCGGAAGGGTCTAGACCCTCTTATGCAGCCACAGCCCATCTTAGGCGATGTGCGCTTAGGGTTCGATCGGTTTATGCGCGGGAGCCTGCGCCCTATGGCGTCACCCCCATTCTGATCGGAACACTGAATCGTGCCATGGGAGTTCGGCTCCGCACCGCGTAAGTTCCGTTGCTTCCCGAACCTAAGACACCCGGTATTAATTGTCCCAGCATTATATATACAGAGAAATTATTGGCTCCCCTTCTTTCACGTGCTACTTGCGATCTCTGACGCTTTGCGTAGCGATGTTACCACTCGGCTGGAAAATCGACGTCCTATATATCGCCGCTCGTTTGTGTATCTTGGATACGACCGGAAATTTCTGACCACGCCGATCGGGGGATCATGAGTAAGTGCTGACATGGACACACTGCATGCATTATGCGTATGCATAATGCGGCATCTCCAATGCATAACTCCAACGCGGAGGGCGTTTGCTCACCAGACTTTCCACAACTATATAAATCGGTAATACGTACCCCTTCGCCACGCCAATTCAAAACACATTACTAGCAACTATATGAGCGATCACATCAACCCTCAGAAGAGAGGCCGTGGCAGAGCCCGGACGTCGTGCACGAACTGTCGCAAGGCTAAGACCCGCTGTGCAGTCTACCCGGACGACCGCAGCTGTGCTCGCTGTTTGGAGAAAAGCATGATGTGCAGTCGCGCTGAACAGGACTCTAGCAGTGAAGGGAGTAGTCCTGCGTAAGGTGCGCTTCTGTTAGCACTTTCGTGAGGGTCCATTGCGACCATTAGCATCATCAGCAGAAGACATTGAAATGAATGAACGACATGCGTCCGACCCTTCCTTCGTTCACTCCTTGGCTGCAGTTCCTGGTTCGTGGTTTATCCCCGAATGTCTGTCTTCCGCGAGAAGTACACAAACCCAACATTGACAATCCTTGACTGAGCTTATAGAACCCACTTCTTCTCTAGAGACTGTAAATTTTGTACAATAAACCGTGTTATAATTGACAACTTCATCTGATACGGCCAGTGTCATTCTGAAACGGTTCCGCCCGCTATATCGGCGACGATCGGCTAGAAGAAATGATCGCTTAACAATATGCACTCTCATTCAAGAGACTATGCATAATACGATACATCGTGCAGATCAGTCGTAGCTTACGATCGATATGATTGGAATTCCGGAAAATGTACGACCACCGGATAAAAACCAGTGAAGAGGCTACAGCCTATGTATGCGACTCAAAGTATCATTCAGCTAACATCGCGAAAAAGGGATCACGCCGATCTTGGCGGTTTTGCCACATTAAGCGCTTATCAAAGAATCTGCAGGACCCCGAGGAATGCACTTGCCCGCGGCTATAATCGTGTTGCATATTATATTACATAAGTGCTTGCTGCGCGTTCTCGCTTGATAGCGTCATGGGTCTGTGAATTTAAGAAAACCACCAGTATAAACTGAATTTTCATGAGAGTAGACGCTCGCAAGACACATCCTAGGACTCTCCCAGTTTTCCCGTACCTATACGCACAGTAGCAACTAGCTTCTTTACGACGATCGCGCTCAATGTTGTGCTATCACGCCGCGGAACCTGCGTCTGCACCCCACTGCTTTAATGCATCGACCCTGCCGGTGCGAGCCAAAAATAGCCTAATTTTTTCCACGCCTGCGTTGCTGTTATTGCAACAGTATTGAATACGTGTGCATGCACGCACCCCTATATTTGGTTACGCCTTATACAGAATGCCCATGGCGTGCCCGGAATTACTGGCAGAAGGTACCCAAAGGGGCACAAACAGATTGTTGCATGGGTTGGGGACCGCCATCCCACCAGTGAAAAGAGATACGAAGTCTGATTATGCACAATTAATTCTCAATCTAACTATCATGCTTATCCAAGGTTCTGTTCTCACCTGTATACAATGCCAAAAGTGGCTGGCCTTTCCGGCGTGCACGGTCAGTCGGGTACTCGCGCAGGCATGCCTCTGACATAAGGCGCTACGCACACGTTTAAGGGTTGTTTGGATTGCTGCAGCATGTCGGCCTTGCGGGAAGAATACGTACAGGCGAGCCAGGACCAAGTGTTCCAATTCGCGGGTTCACTCAGTAATGAGGAAAAAGCAGGACTTGAACACCAGCTGCAAGCAATCGACCCGGCACGTGTTAACGCAATTTTTGAGTCCGCGCATCGGTGGTCGCCGCCCCAGAGCGGTATAGAGCCGCTACCAGCAGCTGTGCAGGCATCCACTATTGACCAGAGTCCCGAGGCAGTGTCGGCCTGGCGTCAGCATGGTCTCGACGCGATCGCGCGCAAACAAGTGGCTGTGGTTCTACTTGCCGGCGGTCAAGGCACACGTCTAGGCTCTTCGGCACCGAAAGGCTGCTACGACATCCAGCTTCCGAGCCACAAGTCTCTTTTCCAGCTGCAGGCCGAGCGTATCGCCAAGTTGGGCGGCGTTCCTTGGTACATCATGACCAGCGGCCCTACACGTGCGCCAACTGAGGCGTTTTTCCTAGAGAACAGCTTTTTCGGCCTAAATCCCGAGAATGTTATTTTCTTCGAGCAGGGAACGCTGCCCTGCGTCAGTTTCGACGGCAAGATTCTGCTTGAATCCAAAGCGAAGGTGGCTGAGGCTCCCGACGGCAACGGCGGCGTGTACGCGGCGCTGCGTACGAGTGGCGTGCTGGACGATATGCGCCGGCGTGGCGTCCAACACGTCCACATGTACTGCGTGGACAACTCACTGGTGAAGGTCGCTGACCCCGTGTTTATTGGATTCAGCGCTCTACGGGGCGCCGAAATTGCCACCAAAGTGGTGCGCAAACGGAGCGCGGATGAGCAGGTAGGCGTCATCGCGAGTCGTGATGGCCACCCCGCGGTGATCGAGTACTCGGAGATCAGCGCCGAGCTGCGCAACGCTACCGAGGATGACGGGTTGCTAAAACTGCGAGCCGCAAACATCGTCAACCACTACTATTCGTTCTCGTTTCTTGAGCGGAGCACCGAGCTGGCTCAGGATATGCCGTACCATATTGCGCGCAAGAAGATCCCCGTGGCCGACGCGCACGGGGCCACCGTCAAACCGTCCGAGCCTAACGGGATTAAGTTCGAGCAATTTGTGTTTGACATTTTTGCCGCAGTGCCTCTGGCGCGGTTCGCATGCTTAGAGGTGGACCGCGCGAGCGAGTTCTCTCCGGTTAAGAACGGGCCTGGCTCGAAAGAGGACTGCCCGGAAACTGCGCGCGCCGACCTGCTGGCTGAAGGCCGTCGGTGGCTATTGGAGGCGGGCGCTAAGTCTGCGGCGCCTGCCGAGATCTCGCCGCTCGTCAGCTATGCCGGCGAAGGGCTGGAGCGGTTTCGTGGCACGGAGGTTGCTCTCGAGTACATCGACGAATAGCTTGAGCGCACATGTACTATATAAATCTTGGTCATAGTCGTGAAAGCCGAACTACGAGCTAGGTGGATCGAGCAGTCAAGAAAAAACCTGGCGCACTGACGTGAACCGAGTTGTGAACACGGGTCAGCGGTGACCACAGCTTCTTTCATGATCCTCGAATAGAGAAGAATCCTCGATACGACTCGAATAAAAGGAAATATCGAACATGGAAAGATTTACCCGCGAGCGAGCGGACAAGAGGATCTACAGTTTTTACAAAACAGCATGCGGTTAATGGGCTCAAACAATCAATAGGCGCTCTACTTCACTTCTTGCGGCGGAAAGAAGGGACGTATTTTTTAGGCGCGTCCGGGGCCGGGGCGGGCGCGGTTCCAGGCTCAGTACCCGGGGCACTCGCGGACGCGCCGCCGGCCGGAGCGCCCGCCGTAGCACGGCCGAACGGATTGGCCTTCGCCGGCGCCGACTGCGGCGCAGCTGCGGGCGCGGAGCGGGGCACGGGGCGAGACGCGCCACCAGGTGCAGCCGTGGGTCGCGCGTTACCGAATGGACTCGCCTTTGCCGCTCCGGGCTGGGGCTGGGCAGGCGTAGCGCGGAGCTGCGGTGCGGGAGAGGGCGTCGACTGCACCGGCGTAGCGTTGCCGAACGGACTGGCCGTTGCTCTAGGCGACGGCGTAGCCGCCGGCGATGCGCCGGTACTAGCACCGGCACGCAGGGCCGGCGGGACGTAGGATCCCGTACGGCGCGCCGCACCGCCGGATGCGGGCTCGCCTGGCACCGCGGACCCGAACACGCTGGAGCGCGCGGGTCCCGCGGCTCCTGGAGAAACCGCGACGGGCTTGGCCGCGCCGAACACGCTGGAGCGCACGCCCTGCGCGGAGACGTCGGCAGCAGCCGTCTGTGCAGCTGGCGAGCGCGCGGCCAGGCGCGCGGCCTGCTCGGCGCTGGCAGCCGGCTGCGGGACGCCTGCCTCGGCAGCAGCGGCCTGCTCCTTCGCGCGGCGCTGCTCGAGCTCCTCGCGCGCGCGGCGTACACCCTCCAGGCGAGCCTCCTCGGCCTTGCGGCGCTCTTCTTCGGCCTTGGCCTCGAGGGCGGCGCGTTCGGCGTCGGCCTTGACCTTAGCCTCGTGCTCAGCGATGCGCTTGGCCTTGGCCTCGGCAAATAGCTTCGCGTTCTCCTCGCGCTTTTTCGCGACCGCGGCGTCGTGCGCCGCCTGCCGGGCGCCCATGAAGCGCTCGTAGTGCGGGCGCACCCGCGCGACGCGCTTGATGTACGCCTGGGTGACGTCGTGCGTCGTGCGGGCGCCGGCGCGCAGTGCCTCGGCACGGCGCTCGTGGTTCAGTTTGTCGCGCACAGTCTGCTCCTGGGCGTCCGCCTCCCAGAACTTGGCCTCTTCCTGGCGCAGAGCGCGCTCGAGGTGGTCGTAGCGGCGGGCTACGGCGGCCATGCGCGCGCTCAGCTGCTGCGACTCTCGGCCGACCTGGTCGATCTGCATCTCCTCAAGCTTCTGGAAGTCAATGTTGTCGAGGTCGTCGAGGTCGATTTGGACGTAGCCCATGGAATTAATGGTCTCGGCGAGGCGACGCTTGTCGGCGCGGCGGATCTCCTCGAGCTCCTTGTTGTACTGCTGCTGCTCGCGCTTCTGCTCCTCGGCCTGCGCACGCTCGGCGGCCTCAGTCTTGGCGCGCTCGGCCTCGGCACGCGCGGCGCGTGCGCGCTCCTCCTCCTCGCGCTGCTTCTCGGCCTTGCGCTGTTCGAAGAGCTCGGTCTCGCGGACACGGCGCTGCAGGAACGCAGCGTTCTCGGCCTCGAACGGGTTCTCGTCAAGCTCGTCGACCGAGGGCCCCGCGCGCGACTTTACGAACCCACCAGGCACGCCGCGCAGGGTGCGCGCAAGCTCGAACAGCTGCGCGCGCACGCCGGCGCCGGCTGTGCCCTCCAACGGGTACGCGAGCGAGTCTACAAAGCGGACTGTGCGCTTGGCGTGGTCGATGCGCACGTGGTAGCGGTCGACCGAGCCCTTCACGAGCAGCCGCTCGAGCTGGGGGCGCGGGAGCTGGAACGGCTCCGGCAGTGACGCAAGGTCGAGCACGAAGTCGAGGCGCGTCTCGGAGTAGCTGACGGCGAGGTCCTCGAAGATAGAGCTCGCGACGACCTCGGCCAGCTGCTCGGCGTACGACCCGAACTCGGGGTTGGTCTTGAGGGCGGGCACGAGCTCCTCGAGGTCAGACTTGAGAGTGAGAGGCTCGAAGTCCTGGACGAGCAGCGAGAACAGGGCGCGCAGCTCGGGCGCAGCGTGCTCCAGCACGTTCTTGGACACGACGGCCTGCAGCAGCGACTCGCGTGTCGGGCAGCGCTGCAGGTTGATCAGCGCCATCCAGCGGCGCTCGCGCGCGGAGACGGGCCCCGCGGCGGCGGCGCGCGGGATGCACAGCACGCTCAGAATGCAGAACGAGGCGACGGCGCGGCGGTCGGCGGCGGCGCCCTTGTGCGAGGACAGCAGCGAGAAGTAGCGGAACCAGGCCGCTGCGTGGAACAGGTAGTTGTTCGAGACAGCGAAGACCTGTGCGAGCGTGCGGTAGTACGACGCAATGCTGCTGACCGGGCACCCGCGGTGCGTCACCGTGAACAGCGAGTGTACGTCCTCGACGCTGCGGAAAGCCTCCTGCCACAGCTCGAGCTCGACGGCGACTTGCAGCTGCTCGAAGCGCGTGTCCAAAAAGCGCTGCAACGTGTTCGCGTCGCTGAGGTCAATAGGGTGCTGCGCGGCCGTGGGCGGCATGTGCGCGCCGATCTGTTCCCAGGTGATGTCCTTGGAGCCGGCGTGCTCGATGGCCTCGGCCTTTGCGGCAGCGAGGTCGGCGTGGTAGTGCTTCGACTGCGTGGCCGCGTACTGCAGGTGCGTGCGGATGAGCTCTGCGAGCCGGCGGAACTCGATCTTGCGGTTGAACTTGAGGCAGAAGCGGAACGCCTGCGAAGCAACGCTCGCGTAGGCCTCCTCGAGCTGCGAGTGGTTGCGCAGGACGTCCAGCACGCTGCGGTAGTTCTCCCACAGCAGCTTGAGCCACGGCGTCACGACCTCGCGGTCGGTGCGGTCCTTGGCCTCCTCGCTGCTCACCATCGCAAGCAGCAGATCGTGCGGGTTCTCTTCCTCCAAGTCGTCCACCTGGACCTCCTCAGCCTGCTGCTGCGCCTTGGCTACAGCATCCTCGGACATCGCGAGCAGCAAATCGACGGCACGCACGAGTGCACTGACGCCATCGGGACCGGTAGCGAGCACGAGCTTCTTGTACTGGTGCAGCCCGTCCTTCACGTACTTGCCGCGGCGCAGCTCGACGGCGAGCACAATAAACTTCGCAAACAGCGGCTCGAGCTGCACGAGCTGCAGCGAGCGCGCGCGTTTCGACACAAGCGTCTCATAGACGAAGTCCAGCGCCTCGACCTTCTTGTCCATGCGCTCGAGCTCTTCGGCCCGCTTCAGCACGTTGTCTAGGCGGGGTGCCACGGCCATTGAAAAATTCACACGCCGAGTGCGCGGTACGTAAGCGCGCACCGGACGCTGAGCGCTGACTCATCATAGCCGTATGGCGTGCAGCGCGGCGGCGGCTGCAGATCGGCCGGTTGAGGCGGCTTGTTGAGCGCGGGGAACGGTGGCCAGCCGACTGGGGGGTGCAATCACACAACGGCTGCATAGCGCCATGTACTACAATAACTAGATGTTTGTGTTCCTGCGCGGGTAGTTCGAGACGCCGCCGGTCCCCGACCACGCCTGCGTGTGTTCGGAGATTGATATTTGATATTTGATGTGGAGGACACAAGCGCAGCGCGACCTGACATATATACCCAGAAGCGAAGCTATTATTACTTTTTAAATTCTACAGGACGCTCGGATGAATGCGCACGTGAATATCCCGCCGCGCTGTCGCGTTTTCGATAACGCTTTGCGGCCCATTACTTCACAGTTACGTGCAGTCGTTTGACGTCCTTCGTCCTGGACAGTGCAGTTGGCACATAGTCTTCATAACGGCACGCTTGTCCGCAACCGCATATGCTGAGCCACACAGGTCAGCGGATAGATTGTGAATACCACACCTCTGCGCCGCACGATGTGTGGGAGGACCTCCAACACCGCCGCGCTTTGCAGATCGAAAGTCCATGAAATATGCAACAACTTTTCCCTTTACGCAGTACACCGTGCAATACTCTTGTGTACCCGTCCCTGTCTTAAAACCAGCGGTGAAGGAACCCGTTAACCTGTTGTCGCTTGGGAAACAACATATGTGCGCTCTACAAGCCGTTCGGTTACCTCAATTGTCGGGCACTATATCCCACACATAAGTCAATGCCCAAAAACGCAGCGCATGATGTCGTCGTTTCCTGCGAGGGGCTGAACTTCTAGGCGCCGCCAGCATTTTCTTGGCTCTGAGCGCAAGTACATATGCACCCGCCGATACGAACTGCGCAAGTTATTCGGGGGACAAGTTTCGTCTGCAAACGGCTGTAAACGCCGCTCTCAATTGCGCGACCTATTTAGACGCTGCGGATCCAGCTAACGCAGCGAAGAGCGCGACGCGAGAAACAAGCAAGCCTATAAGCTGTCTCGATGCGCAGCGTCGCTCCGCGGCCGGAAAATACGCACGTTCACCGCCAGCCCGCCTACGCGCTGCGAAGCAGCGCTTTCTGACTAACCCAGCCGCACCACCCAGCCTGCATGGACGCGCGCGTTGTGGACTTCGGCAGCGAGTTCGCGCGGTGGGACGTGCTAGCGCGGGCCGGGCGCCCCACGGACGCCGTGCGCGCCGGGCTTGCGCGCGACACGGTGCTGCCGCCCGCGGCACTGCTGGCCGCGCCCGCGTCGTCGGTGCCGGCGCAGCTCGCGCACGCGATCTACAACAAGAGCAAGCAGCCCATCTACAGCGTGCTGTGGACGCCTAGTGGACGGCGGCTTCTCGCGGGTGCTGCGAACGGCGAGTTCTCGCTGTGGCACGGTATGGGCTTCGGCTTTGAGATGGTGATGCAGGCGCACGAGAACGACGTGCGCTGCATGCGGTACTCGCACTCCGGCGAGTGGCTACTCAGCGGCGACCAGGATGGGGTGCTCAAGGTGTGGCAGCCGAACTTCAACAACGTGAAGCGACAGCAGGTGCACGCCGAGGTCGTGCGCGACGTCGCGTGGTCGCCGAGCGACAGCAAATTCGCGACCGCGAGCGACGACGGCAGCGTCAAGATCTGGTCGTTCGCAACGATGGCCGAGGAGGCGTGCTTCCAGGGCCGCGGCGCGCACGGGTGGGACGTCAAGTGCGTCGACTGGCACCCGAGCCTCGCGCTGCTCGCGACGGGCTCCAAGGACAACACGGTGCGCCTGTGGGACCCGCGCCAGCGTGAGTGCGTCTCGGTGATTCACGAGTTCAAGAACACGGTCACGCGCGTAAAGTTCCAGCCCACGGGCGCGCGGCAGCTGTTCGCCGCGGCCTCGCGCGCGAACACGGCGCACGTCTTCGATCTGCGCGCGTTCGCGCAGGGCCGCGCGTCGCAGGTGCTGCGCGGGCATCCTGCCGACGTCTCCTGCCTGCAGTGGCACCCCGTTCACCCGCAGCTGCTGTCGACAGGCACGCACGAGGGCAGCGTGCACCACTTCCTGCTCGACTCGTCCGCGTACAAGGACGAGCTGGGGTACATGACGCCCGCGTGGAGCATCCCGAAGGCGCACCAGTGGCCGGTGTGGGACATGGCGTATCACCCCGTGGGGCACATGCTCGCTACCGCGTCCAACGACCGCTCGGTGAAGGTATGGGCGCGCACAATGCCCGGCGACGACGCGCAAGCCGTGCGTGCGCCCACGGTCTACGCAGAGCCCGAGCAGCCCGAGCGGCACACTCCGCCGGCCGAGAAGCGCAAGGAGCTACGCATCCCGGGACTCTAGGCGCGCGCAGGACCTATGGTCGCGGCACCATCGCCGGAGCCTGACATGGGTGTTTGCTGAAGAAGCTCATTTTTGCTGCTTAATCCCTTTTGTTCATAATCCGCTCAGCTCACGCGGACCTCGACAAACGCTGGCCGATAGTCGAGGCGAGAGTAGTAGTGTGCGAGCCCGTGAATCCCCTCTCGTGCCACCGCATAATGCTTCATGTTGGTACTCTATGTAGGTGCTTTTACGTGTTTTTATAGATGTCCTGAGAAGACGCGTCGAAAAGGTAAACGGTGCGCGCGGCTAGGCATTGGGCTCGCAGCAGCCGGCGGTTTAGCTTCCTCATACTCCTGCCGGCCTCCGACAACGCTTCTATAATTTAAGTCTGCAAACAAATGACGCAATGCTGCTACATATTCACGGGTCGGCGTTAGGAGGATTTGTAAACTGGATTTGTAAACGCTGCAGGCAGTCCCTGAGATAGGAGTTCGCTACTCTGAGCATCCTCGGTGTCAAAATACCCAAAGTAGAGCAATTAGAGCTACAATTAAGACAATAGCGGGGTCCGCGAAGAGTACGCACCCCTGCGAACGCCGGCAAGCCTCATATGCAAGAAATAGATCGCATGTGATAGGCCAGACCAGAGAGCCGCGCTATCGTAGGCTGGGTGCAGACGCCACGCCGCAGGCGGAAGGGGGCCGGGAAAACGGGAAACGCGGTGGCAGATGCGCGTGCGAACGCGAGCCGGTAGCATGTGAGTTCGGGAGACCCACGCCACGGCCGTGCAGGCGCGCGCGCGGGCTGCGCGCGATCTGTTTACCAACACGTGGGTTCGGGTCCGGCATCCCGGATTAGCACAACCAACCCTGACGCGCTGATTAAGGCGCACTATTTAACAAATGACAGCGCGCGTAATATCATCAACATGAGCGAGACCGAGTCGCGTACGCACCCGCAGCGCGCCATTGTGACGAGCACGCTCAAGCAGGCGCAGAAATTCTCCGCCTTTGGCATCATGGGCTTCGCCGGCCTGCACCTCACGTCGACGGTGCTGCTGCCGCCCGTGTCGGTGCCGATCGCGAACAAGGCGTTCATGGTCGGCCGGTCCGTGTACCAGTCGTACTTCGGCGAGTGGGCGCTCGTATACGCGGCCTTCGGCGTGCACGTGCTGTCTGGGCTCACGCTGCGCGCATTGCGCGCGGTGTGGCACTACGAGGATACCGGCGCCGTGCGCCTGCCCAAGGTGAGCACCGTGTCCAAGTCCGGCTTCGTACTCAGCTTCCTCTCGTTCACGCACTACCTTTCCACGCGCTACAGCCCGCAGCAGGCGCTCGGCGACTCGTCGCTGATCAACCTCGACTACATCACGTACTGCTTGAACACGGAGCGCGTGCCGGTGTCCATCGCGCTCGTGCTGCTGACGACCGTCTACGTGGCGCACGCCGGCCTCGGCGCGCGCTACTACTTCCGCGTGCCGCGGCTCAACAAGTACGTCCTGCTGCTCGTCGCGGGTCTCGCGACGCTAGCGGTGACTGCGCTCACGAACCAGCCGGTGCCCACGGGCTGGCTCGCGGAGCAGTACGAGCTTGCGCACGGCTGGCTGAAGGAGACCCTGAAGGCGAGGGTCGGCCTGTAGTGGCCGTCACAGCTGAAAGAGTCCTCGCTCATTAGATTTTTTGGATAGATCGCCTCCATAGATATGACTTACGCAGTTTTTACGACACAGGTTCTACGACGCAGGTTACATGGCGCAAGTGCGCCGCGCGTGGCCAGCGCCGGACGCACCTCCGCGCCGCCGGGCGGCCCTGCTGCGCACTGGCGAGCCGCGCGGGCTCTCTGGAGTACGACTTACGCGCGTGCGGGGTGCGTCACATATCTATGAGGTCGCGGATCTCGTCCACGCTGAAGCGGAAGCTGCTCGTGGGCAGGTCGGCGCGCTGCAGCATCTCGGTGTTGAGCACGCGACGCAGCGCGCGCACGGCCGACACGGGCGTCTCGTCCTCGGGCCGCAGGGGCTCGAGTTTGTACGGCGACAGGAGGTACACGAGCGCGTCGACGTGCGCGCTCTCGAGCATGATTTTCTGGCCCAGGATGACGTGGCGCAGTTTCATGTACACCTGCACAAACTGCGCCGTCGTGTACTTGTACTGCGCGTCAAGCTCGGACGCCAGCTTCTGCGCGAGCGACGGCGCGATCGCGATCATGACGAAGTCCGAGACGTCCGTGTGCGTGAGCGGCTGGCGGTCGACGTGCTCGAAGATCAGGATCGTGAGCAGCTGCTTGTACTCGCATGGCGTCAGCAGTGTGCCAAGGTGCCGGATCTCCTGGCCCAGCGCGGCGTCCTGCGCCGCGGCACGCGGCGCGTCGTCCGGCAGCGCCATGATCGGCATCGCCAGCGGCGCCGAGCGCACGCCGCTGGCGGGGAACTCGTACGGCAGCGACTTCGGTACGTACGGCGCGTCGAGCGCGACGTCAGTGTACACGCCGGTCTCGCGGAGCACGCGGAACTCCTCGGCACTCAGCAGCGGACGCAGCGCTTCCAGCGTAGCAGAGTCGGTCTCACCGGTCACCTTCACCTTGACGCCGTACTCGTCGAGCCGTTGCATGTCCTCGACGGCCGTGGCGAACGCGACCTCGGCCGCGTCGGGCTCGTTCTCGGTTTTGGGCTTGCGTGCCTTCTTGCGCCCAGGTTTCTTGCGCGGCATCGCGGGCAGCGGGTGGGGGCAGAGTCACTGCTAGTGGCGCGGCTGGCGCGGCCTGGATGGAGGGACTGAACGGCGGCGGGCTCGACGGCGGGCTCGTTCGAAGCGTCTCACAGGCTCACGGCAGCGGCGACAGGGTCAAGAGGACGTGCGCGCAAGTGCACCTAAGACTAGCAGCTCAGGGGCGCGCGGCTCAGACAGCTGTGGATCTGGTCAGCTAACGCAGCCTGAAACGCAGGGCGCGAAGAACCGGCAAGGCACCGGCTCCACGCGATACGGCCAGCGCCGGGCACGCGATGCGGGCGGCAGCGGATCTAGCGCGAGCTGCGAGCCGCACATGATACGGCCAGCGCGGCACACTCGATACGGCCAGCGCGGCAGACTAGATACGCCAAACGAGCGCGCATCCGCATCCGCAGGCCACGCCGCACCCCTTCGCAATGAGTTCGGTCGATGTCCAGTTCGTTGTGGTCACCGAAAGCATGGCGATCACGGCGGCGATGCGCAAGAGCGCGAACTGGGCCAGCACAGGTATCGCCGCGATCCTCGGTGCCCCACCGCTGAGCTACCTCGACGCGCCGCGCGCACGAGCGCCGTCTCCCGAGCGCGCCCCGGCCGGCATGCCGGTCGCAGACAGCGCAAGCGAGCTGAGTGTCGGCGCAGCGGCGCCGCCGACGCGCGAGGCGCGCGACTACGCGCACCTGGCCGCATCGCCGGAGGCTGCGCTCATCCTCAATTTCGGCGCGATCCGGCGCGAGCTCGTCGGGAAGACCGCGGCCACGCTGGACGGATCGATTGTACTGAAGCCTTTTTTGGAGGTCATCAAGTCGACGCTGGTGTCGGGGCACATCACGGCGCTCGCGCTCAGCGCCGTCGAGAAGTTCCTGGTTCTCGGCGTTGTCTCGCCGCAGACGCGCGACGCGGGGAAGTGCATCAACGAGCTGGTGACGGCGCTGGCACGGTGCCGCTTTGCCGCAGGCGACCGCTCCTCGGACGACGCGGTCATGCTGCAGCTGCTGCTGCTCATGGACAAGGTCGTCGCGGGCCCGTGCGGCGCGCTGCTCTCGGCCAAGAGCGTGGCGCGCGGCGTCGACACGTGCATGCGTATGCTGCTGCAGATGCGCCGCGGCGACGCAATGCGCCGCACGACGCTCAACACGCTGCTTGACCTCGTGCAGACCGTGTTCGCGCACTATGGCGAGGGCGAGTTCTCAACGGCCGCGCACGCGACGCTCGACGTGCTCGTGCGCGCCCTGGACCCGGAGGACATGCAGACGACCAACACCATGCGCCTCACGGCGCTGGAGGTCCTCAAAACATGCTTCGAGGCCGGCGCATCGCGGTTCGCCGAGGCCGAGGAGCTCGCGCCTGTGCTGGACGCGCTCTGGCGCAACCTCGCCCAGCTCGTGCGCACCACAAACTTCCCGCTGCTCGTGCGCGAGTCGCTGCTCATGGTCGCCACGATCATGAGCACCGCTCCCAAACAGTTCAAAAACGAGTTCGCGTTCGTCCTGCTGTACGTGCTCACCTCGCTCACGCCGCTCGCGGACCTTCCGCGCGACGACGATTCCAGCGACATGTTCTATGTGGGTGTCCCGAACCGCGCGCAGAGCGTCAAGTCGGCCCCGGTAGAGCCGGGTTCGAACGTGCTCACGGTTCCCACGGCCGCTCTGCACAAGTCGCCGGAGACGCGCGAGGCCATGGTGGAGGCGCTGGCAACCTGGGCCGCCGCGTACCCGTGCCTATACGCGGATCTGTTTGTCAACTACGACTGCGACAAGGGCTCGTTCGACCTCTGCGAAGATCTAGTCGGGTTCCTATGCCGCAACGCGTACCCGGACTCGGCCACCTGGTCGACGGCCAGCGTACCGCCGCTGTGCCTCGAGGCCGTGCTGTCGGGGCTCAGCGCGCTCGTGGACTCGCTTGACGCGGGTCTCGACGCCGACGCCGACGCCGACATCGCGACGCTGCTCGCCGAGCGCGAGACCAAGGCGGTCGAGACGCGCGTGGCTGAGACGTTTAATAACTCGACCTCGAAGGGCGTCGCGGCCATGGTCGAGACCGGCCTGATCCCGTCCGCTGACCCCGAGCACGTCGCGCAGTTCCTGAAGCGCTGTAAAAAGATCAACAAGGCAGTGCTGGGCAAGTACTTTGCGAAGTCCGAGAACAAGGACGTGCTTGCGCACTACGTGAACATGTACGACTTCCGCGGCCTGCGCATCGACGAGGCCCTGCGCCTACTGCTCTGCAGCTTCCGCCTTCCGGGCGAGTCGCAGCAGATCGAGAACCTCCTCCAGAAATTTGCCGACCGGTACATTGCGGCGGGCGACAAGGTCGAGGACTCAAGCGACGCCGCATTTATCCTGGCCTACGCTGTGCTCATGCTGAACACCGACCACTACAGCCCGACTCTCAAGCGACGCATGGACTACGACGCCTTCCTGCGAAACGTCAAGGGCGTGAACAAAAGCCTGCCGGACGAGTACGTCAGGGAGATCTTCGACGGCATCACGACGCAGGAGATCATAATGCCCGAGGAGCACGACACAGACGAGACCTTCGCGCATAGCTGGCGCGAGCTCGTGCTTGCGTCGAAGCCGTCGGAGCCATACCGTCGGAATGTGCGCCGCGCCGACGTGGCGAGGGCCGTTTTCGACACGTGCTGGACACCGCTCGTCTCGACGCTCTCATTCGTCTTTGCGACGGCGACCGACGACCTCGTGTTCCGCCGCGTGATCACCGGGTTCCACCAGCTGGCGCAGCTCGCGACCGCTTTCGGTAACCAGAAGGCGCTTAGCCATGTCGTGGCGTGCCTCAGCCACATTTCCGCGCTCGCCTCGGGGGACTTGGCCTTCCTGAACACAAACATCGAGGTGCGGATCGAAAACGAGGCCTCCATAATTGTGTCCGACCTCAGTACGCAGTTCGGCGCGGACCTCAAGGCCCAGATGGCCTCCATAACTTTGTTCTCGATCGTGCGACTTGGCGCTCAGGTCATTGCACCCAGCGCGCACGGGCTTGTGGCAAAGGCGTTTGCGAATCTGTATGTCTACGGACTAAGCGCGCCAGAGTGCGTCGGAGTTGCGCCGGTGCCTTGCCTGCATACCTTCGAGCGCCCGAAGTCGGGCAAGAGTGTCGGCATCCTGTCTGCACTCAGCAGTTACCTCACCAGCTCGCCGAACACACCGGACGAGCCCAGCGACGAGTCGGTTGACGTGTCGATAGCGGCCGCCGAGTGCGTCCGCGCGTGCGACGTCCCGGCGGTACTGGAAGAGCTAGCTGAAAACGCCAGCCGCGGATTCAGCTTAGGTGTGCTCGAAGTGCTGCCCGCCCAGAGCGGTCCTAAATTTGGACCTGCCCAAAACTATCTGCTGCACCTGCTGGCACTATGTGCCGGCGAGAACTTGGACATCCGCAAAATCGCTGCGGACAAGGCGCTCGAGCTGCAGTTCAACGCCGTCGCACTGGCACTGGCTCCCAAAGACTACGGTCTCGATGTCCTTGCCCGGCTCGCAAACATCGATGCAGAAACAGTCAAGGAGGTGACAAAACTGCCTCCCTCGCCGGAGGTTTGGGATGCCTTGAGTACCGTCGAGTCCGCTGGCGAGGATGTGTGCGACTACATCGTCGAGAACCACGAAGCCGTCGATGCGGTGTCCGCGCCTCGCGTGCTTGCGGTGCTCGAGCGCGTTAGCCCGGCCGCGAGCAATACCGGCGTAGTGGCGCTGGAGCTGCTGGCGCGCCAGTTCCGACACGAGGCGGAGGTGTACCTGCTTGTACTGTCTGTGCTCGGGGAATTCTCCGGCCATCCCGACGCGAAAATCAGGGAGAACGCGCTCTCTGTGCTGCAGACCGAGCTTCTACAGGACGACCAAGAAATTGCGTGGGCCGACGCCGTGCAGAAGGTGCTGATGCCGCATGTGCTCGAGGTGATTCTGCGCCCGGAGGTGTGGAAGCGCGACCCCAAGAACATGGAGATGACGCGGCAGCAGGTCGCGTCGTTAATAGGCAAGGTGTTCCTGCATCTCAGCATCAGCCTGAACAAGAGCGAGACTGACGAGGACACCGACGCGTGGATCGCGGTGCTCAAGACGCTCGACCGGCTGCTCAGCTCGCGCCGGCAACCAGCTCTCGAGGAGTCAGTGGTGGAGATGCTCAAAAACGTCATCCTCGTCACACGACTGTCGTCTAAAGGCACGGAGAGATTCTGGGCCGGCACCGATAAGGTGCTGAGAGGGTTCCTGCCGGAGGTTGCGGAGATGCTTGCAGAGCCCGAAGCCGACGAGCCCGACGCCAATGAGGACGCCCACCCGTCGCCGGATGTGCCACTTGAGACGTACGACTCAGAGGCCCGCTCTGAAACAATAGAGAGCGCGGATGCGACTGGCGCTGAGGACATGGGCGCCGCGGTTCCGCTCTCTACGGAGCCAGAGCCCGCTCCTGTAAGTCCATCCGACGAGCCGGCTCTCGGTGTCGAGAGCCGCGATGTGGAGAGTGCCGACGAGCATGCCAAGGCCGTCGAGACCGAGAGCTAATGTAGCGCGCTATATAGAGGGTTAAGACGACTTGCACCTGGGCAGCTCCCGTCTCTGACGGTGCTGGCGGCGCACGCAGTAACCGCGCGGGCTCAGCCGCTGTTTGCGTCGGCCTCCGCAGGGTCCTGGGAGATGACAGCAGCCAATCCCCGGAGGCCAGCAAGTATACAAGAAGAGTGGTGGCATCCCGTGCGCCGCAGACGCGCGTGGCTGTCTGAAATTAAGAATGTACCGGGTTTGTCTCCGCAGAGAGAAGGTATCTGAAAATCTATACAAAAAATGACCACAACTGTCGCCTACACATATAGTGAATGTTTGGACATTCTCCACGGACAGGTTGCCCCCATCGGCTCCAACCATGCGCCGCAACACTATGGACAGGCGGCACCGTGTGCCGAGCCTGGGGTCAAACTGTGGCCCCCGATTTATAAGCAACCACACCTCGCGCTTGAAAAATGGATCAGTTGAACCCGCGCGAGCAGCAGGAGTTCTCGCAGATCGTCGAGCGCAAGCAGATGAAGGACTTCATGCGCCTGTACTCGTCGCTTGTGGAGCGGTGTTTCTCGGACTGCGTGAACGACATGACCTCGAACTCGCTCACCGGCAAGGAGCAGGACTGCGTGCTGAAATGCAGCGAGAAGTTCCTGAAACACAGCGAGCGCATCGGCCAGCGCTTCCAGGAGATGAACGCCAAGCTCATGCAGAACGGCGGTAAGCTCTAGGCCCGAGACAGCTTAGTTGACGGGGCCGGCGTGGCGCGCCAGCGTTCGACTTTCAGCACGGGCGTACGGCTGTGCGGGCACACCACGAATCCACTGGCACGCTTAGCATGCCCGGAACCCGCGACTGCGGCGGCCATGTCGCCCCCGAACATGAAAATTGTAAATAGACTTGTAAAAATATAGTGTAGAGTGCTCATGCATGCACGCCACCGACATACCCGCAGTTTAAGACGGCCGACGGCACGAGCTGCTGGCCCAGCGGAAACTGACAGGCGTCGTCAAAATGAGGCTGCAGGAATCGAGGTTGCAACTCCTTCCCATACCACTGCCATATCGCGCGCCAGCGCGTATTCGCCTGGCCGCATAATCCTCTCTGTCAGATTAAAAATATACTACATGCAATCTGTAATTCACTGCTGCCGTGCGCGCACCGGGCCCGCCCCCCCGGCATTCCCCCCCCGTCGGGCGCACGCCGCTCACGCTAAGCGCGCCGCCTAAAGTTCGCTGACTGTTTCCCCATTAGTAACTGCCACGCGGCTTGCTTGAACGCCATCGATGGACGTAGACAAGAAAGTTGCGATTGACGAAGGGCTGTACTCCCGCCAGCTGCATGTGCTGGGCAAAGAGGCCATGGAGAAGATGGCGAACTCGAACGTGCTGGTGGTCGGCCTGAATGGGCTTGGCGTCGAGATCACGAAGAACGTCGCGCTGGCCGGCGTCAAGAGCATCACGCTGTGGGACAACACGCCCGCGACGCTTGCGGACCTCGCGACGCAGTACTATCTCGGCCCGCAGGACGTCGGGCAGCCGCGCGCCGCGGCGTGCGTCAAGCGGCTCGCCGAGCTCAACCAGTACACGCCCGTCACGGTGGCCGCTGCGGACGCGACGCTCGAGGGCGTGCTCGCGGGCGTCAGCGTAGTCGTTGTCGCGGATGCTGCGGCGCTCGAGTACGCCCATGGCGAGATCGAGGGCCTCGTGAAGCTGAACGAAGCCGCGCGCCAGCTCGGCAAGAGCTTCATCTGGGCGCAGACAAACGGGCTCGCAGGGCTCATCTTCAACGACCTCGGCTCGCAGTTCACGGTCGTCGACACTAACGGCGAGCAGCCGATCACGGGAACCGTCGCGCAGATCGAAAAGAACTTCGAGGTGTTCGGGCCCGCCGGCGTGCTGCATGGCCTCGAGGACGGCATGGTCGTCGAGCTGCGCAAGGCCACGCCCGCGAGCTTCGACGGGCTCTACCGCGTGCGTGTGCCGGGGCCGCTGTCCTTCGAGTTGACCGAGCGCGTCGACGGCAAGCCGCGCCCTGTGGAGCCGTACGCGAGCGGCGGCGAGTGGCGCCAGGTCAAGCAGCCAGTCACGCTTTCGTTCAAGACTCTCCAGGAGTCTCTCGCCGACCCCGAGTTTTTCGTCACCGACTTCGCCAAGTTCGACCGCCCGGCGCAGCTCCACCTCGCCGTGCTCGCGCTGGCCGCGTTCAGGCTCAAGCGCGGCCGCGCGCCGCGCCCGTGGAATGACGCCGACGCCACCGAACTGCTGCAGCTCGCCGAGAACGCGCGCGCGCAGTTCCCGGTGGCCGATAAGGTGGACGCGGACGTCGTCGGCACCTTCGCCAAGCAGGCCGCTGGCGCCGTCGTGTCCATGAACACGGTGATCGGCGGTACTGCCGCGCAGGAGGTGCTGAAGGCCGTCAGCCAGAAGTTCACACCGATCAAGCAGCTGCTCTACTTCGACGCCTTCGAGACGCTGCCTGACAAGGGGGTCGAGGAGAGTGACGCGCAGCCGCTGCAGTCGCGCTACGACCCCTACTATGCTGTATGGGGGCAGCGGCTCATGCACCGTGTCGCGAACCTCAAAGTGTTCCTGGTCGGCGCCGGCGCCATCGGGTGCGAAGTGCTGAAGTGCTGGGCCATGATGGGCATCGGCTCGGGCTCGAACGGACATATCACCGTCACAGACAACGACTCGATCGAGCGCTCCAACCTGAACCGCCAGTTCCTGTTCCGGCCGAAGGACGTCGGTCGGCCCAAGTCGGAGACGGCGATCCATGCCGTCGTCGCGATGAACCCGGACTACAAGCCGGGCGACTTCACGGCGTTGCTTGAGAAAGTCGGCCCGGAGACGCAGAACGTGTTCGACGACTCCTTCTGGGAGTCGCTGGATCTCGTGACGAACGCGCTGGACAACGTTGAGGCGCGCACGTACGTCGACCGCCGCTGCGTGTTCTACGAGAAGCCGCTCGTCGAGTCTGGCACGCTCGGCACGAAGGGCAACGTCCAGATCGTTGTTCCCTTCCTCACGGAGAGCTACTCGAGCAGTGCTGACCCGCCGGAGAAGTCGATTCCGCTGTGCACGCTCCGCAGTTTCCCATCCAAGATCGACCACACCATCGCCTGGGGTAAAGCGCAGTTTGAGCGCATGTTTGCCGACGCGCCGCAGTCCGTCAACGCATACCTCACCCAGCCGAACTACGTGGAGACGACGCTCAAGAACTCCGCGAATCAGTTGGAGACCCTGCGGCAGATCCTCTCCTATCTCGTCACGGACAGGCCCATCACGTTCTCGCAGTGCATCGAGTGGGCCGCCAAGGAGTTCGAGGCTTTCTTCAACTACGACATTAGGCAGCTGCTGTACAACTTCCCGCCCGACGCCAAGACGGCGCAGGGCGGCCGGTTCTGGGAGCCGCCGAAGAAGTGCCCCACGCCGCTGGAGCTAGACGTGAGCAACGAGAACGCGCTCGAGTTCGTCATTGCGGGCGCAAACCTCAGAGCCTTCAACTACGGCCTCAAGGGCACGACCAACAAGCAGGACTTCCTGGCGGCGCTCGCCGACTTCAAACCGGAGCCGTGGCAGCCGACCAAGATGCACATCAAGGTCACCGACGACGAGCCGGACGAGCAGGAGGACCAGAACGATGAAATCGCGAAGATCGCGCAGCAGCTTCCTGCGCCGTCCACCCTGGCTGGGTTCCGCCTGCACCCGTGCGTGTTCGAGAAGGACGACGACACCAACTTCCACATCGCCTTCATCAACGCCGCATCGAACCTGCGCGCGCTGAACTACGGCATCGACCCGGTCGACTTCTCGCAAACGAAGTTCATCGCCGGCAAGATCATTCCGGCCATCGCCACTACGACGGCGGTCGTTACCGGCCTCTCGACTCTCGAAGCCTTGAAGGTCATCCAGCAGAAAAAGCTCGAGGATTACAAAAACGGGTTCATCAACCTGGCTCTGCCGTTTTTCGGCTTCTCGGAGCCTATCGAGAGCACGAAGATTAAGTACAACGGCGACAAGGTCATCGACAAGGTCTGGGGAAGGTTCACATATAGCGACATGACGCTCGCAGAACTCATCGAGCGCTTCGAACAGGACCAGGGGCTGCAGCTGACCATGATCTCGTGTGGCAGTACGCTGCTATACGCGTCGTTCTCGCCGCCGAAGAAGCTTGCTGAGCGCATGCCGCTTCACATCTCCGAGCTGTATGAGTCCGTATCCAAACGCCGCGTTCCTCCGGGCGAGCGCACTCTGCAGCTGGAAATTTGTGCGGACGACAAGGAGGACGAGGAGGTCGAGGATCTGCCGTTTGTCGTCATCGAGCTGAAGTAGGCAAGCTGTGTGCCAATGTATTTTAGCGACGAAGCCAGCGATCGCCAGCGTTTGCTACGGCGTATAACAGATATATAATAAAGCTCCATTGCTGTTCATGTTTCTGCCCAGTAAACGATCTATGTCAACGTGGTAACGCGGTAACGACGCTGCTCAATTGCCCGCACGCGAGCGCAGGGTTGTAGGCTGCCTTGAATCTAGTGTTTTCTAGCAATTACGCTGTTCACGGTTAGAGTCTCGTGACGCATGTCCATCTAACTAATCAGACGTAATAACCATCAAGTACGCTCTGGCCGTAGAACTCTAAAATATTTGTTGCCGGTTACAGCAAACTGAACCAAGATGACGCCCTCCTCTGACAATGACTCAGTGGACACCTTCGATGCCTTCAGTATAGACATTCCGCGGATACCCTTGCGACGAACAGAACCCTTGAATCACCTCAGCTGGTTCAATCAACTGTTCGAGGACGCCCGCGCCTTGGAAGCGTATCCTGTTCCCACTGTGAGACAGTACGCAAACTGCGTTGACGCTGGCGGCAAGTCGGTCTGGACTGACGACGGCATTTGGCGGTGCTTGTTGAGTGGCGCGTCGCCTCCGCCAGGGCTGAAGCAATTCACAGACTACACAAAATTCCTGGACTACCAAAAGAGTTTGGTAGCAGCAGCAAGTGTACATGAGCCTTCCAGCTTGAACGCCACGTCTTCGCTGCCAGTGAAGTTCGTTTCGAAAGACGAAGCGAAAGGCAAGGACGTCGTTGGGCAGAGCTCCTCCACGGAGGCGTTCACAGCTGATGATGGCAACGTGGAAGTCCGCAGGCGCACGGTTAAGTATTACAGCGATGGGACTGCCTCTGTAGAGACGAGCACGGACAGTAAAAAGCCTGGCAAACTCTGGTAGAGACCAGGCGGTCTTTGTACCTCGTATCCGCAAAACAGCAGTTCGTGGTTGCATACTCTGTCGATCGTAGAAAAAAGAGTAGCGAACTCAGCATATACTCAAAAACATGTTTTCTTTGCTTATATGTAGCTATAAGCGATCTAGCAACGAGGCGTCGTGGACGACATCGGCCACGACACAGACCCTCTGCGGATCCGCAGACAACGGCCTGCACAAGCGTCGCTCACGCTGCTGACATGAGAACCGCCGCCGCACATGCTTCCATTTCTGGCGGGCCTCGGCGGCCTGGCGGCGTTCGGGACATCGCGCGCTGCGTACCGTGCATTGAAGCGAGTGCGAGCAATCAACTGGCCCACGTCATTGGACGCGACGGGCTCGCCGCACAATTTCCCGCTCGGTGGCTTCGAGGACACAATGACCATCGCCGAAGCTACGCGCGTACTCGGCGTGCCGCATAACGCCTCCAAGGAATTGATAATGCGGCGCCACCGTGTCGTCATGCTGGCGAATCACCCCGACCGTGGCGGGTCGAACTACTTTGCAGCTAAGATTAACGAAGCCAAAGACGTTCTAACTAAGAACTCACGCTAAATGAGCGCGCGTGGTGCATTTATATCTACAGTGCCCGGCAAGTTGTCGAACGCATGAGGCATCTGCCCATTCATATCTGCCCACTGGCGTGCGGCGATCATAGTCGTTGATCGGCCTCCTTCGGGCCGCGAGGTTCACTTACTAAACCACAAGCCAGCTCACGCCCTTACCTATCTGATTGCTGCCGTTTGAAATTAGGACCTTTCATAGAACTCGTTGTGACCTATATAAAATAGGAAGTTTCTTATTGCTCCGACTCATGCTCAGCTATGATGCACGTTACCAGTATGGCCAAACATACCCACTGAAATCGCCTGTGTGTCAGCGCACAGGCCAAGCCTCCATCTTGCACGCACGTCGCGTTATTAATACCTGCGACAGGAACTGCACAACCATATATCACGACGCGCGAGCATTAACATGCAAAGAAGTATGGAAAATGATCATGAGTATAGTTGTATGTGCAATATTTATCTTATGGTTAGACAGTCTTAGGTCCAGAACCGCCACTTCTTGACATTGGCGTCTGCCTTGTAGGTGCTCACGTTGAAATCCTCAACGACTGCGACAATAGGGACCTTAGGGTTACTCTCGCGTCTCTCACGTCGCACCTTGCTCCTTAGACTGTGCGACTCTGTCCACACCTCATACTTGCTCTGCGATTCGAGACTGGTTGAGGACGCCGCAGTATGTTGGTAGCCCAAGAAATTCGTAGGCTGGCGAATTTTGGTGTCGCGGCCATTTGTCCGCACGGACTTGTTGACAGTGTCGTATACGGTTGACATACTGCAGATGGTTGCTTGTGGAAGAAATTTCGCAAGAAGTAGGCGTGCACCTACTTATAATCAGGGGGTGACCTAACCCCATGCGATAATTGCACTGCAAATTACGCGTAAGATTTGCATACGCAATAATGCCAGCGATGTGGGGTGCAGCCTTTAGAGCCGCGCGACGTGTCTATGGCTAGCAGGCACTTCGAAGAGGAAAAAGCCAGCAATGTAAAGAATACGGTTTACAGTTATCATGTTTCTCTTCATAGTACCTTTACCAGCTGATAATGTACTCAATGACGCTATTTCTCAAATCTTCTCCACGATCTCATGGTATGTGCAGCCCGCAAGCGAGACCCATGATAAGATAGGATGACGCGTGCTGGATAGAGATATCTATTCTTGGGTTAATCATGCCCCGAGGCGTAAATTTGTCATCATGGGTATTCGTCATTGATGAGTAATTATGCAGACA
Source organism: Starmerella davenportii (assembly GCA_030579095.1). Lineage (NCBI taxonomy): Eukaryota > Fungi > Ascomycota > Dipodascomycetes > Dipodascales > Trichomonascaceae > Starmerella > Starmerella davenportii. The sequence goes on from JAKUAD010000012.1 coordinate 171,813, forward strand.
GTCGCCTCGCTAAAGGCATATTGCGGGAAATGCAGGCGTCAAGCTTCTGACGACGGCGCTAACAATTGCACAGTTGACAGGATTGAAACTATCGATGTTGGACTAGGTTTTTTCTTAGAAAAACGTATCTCGATTCTCAGGACGTCCATCACTTCCTCGTTGCCGGCCGACGGAACCGAGTTCAATTCAGGGTGACGCATCGCGAGCTTCCTCATGAATTGACTTATCGATCCGCCCCACATACTGATTCTTGAATTTTTACAAAGCTGCAGAATACTCAGTTCAGCAACAGACACGACATCGCCGGCGAATACCTGGAGCTCGAATCCTGATCGCTCCTTCAAGTCCCCAGCCCAGAAGTGGGATCTCGGACCCCACACAGGCCAGACGCACCACTTAGGCGATAAATCGCTTTGAATACGTATACTGAGCTCTTAGTGGCGCGTGCTGGTCTCGTCCGACCCCCAGTTCCCGCTCTATAAAGACGTCCAAAAAATCATAACTTTCGTCAATCAACCGAAATATACGGTGCAGCAGCTCCGGGCATAATTTGAATGCCTCGCGAATATTGTCATGAGAGGTCCCTAAACGACCTGTGACTTGCTGGTACCACTTGTTTTTGGACGGTTGGAGATAGATGTTCGCGGAGGAAAATTCGAAAAAACGCACCGAATCTGGCTCGTCCTTTTCTAGTTGAAAACAGTGGTTAGATGCGACGATTTCAGTGTGTATAATATCTTTTGGAGCATCGGGGGTCTTCAACAGAAGCGCAGCTCCTACCTCTGTCCGAACGCGCCCCCCTGTACAACGGAACAAAGCATTTGAAGATGCTGGTAACGCCAACAATATATGAAACAGTGGTCGTTACCCCCTTAGTTTTTTTACATTAGTTGTTGACCAGATAGAGTATGCGGTAATAAGGGCTGTACGTCTTGACCTTCTCCTGGCTCAGCATCGTATCTGGCAAGCCTGCCATCGCGATCATCGAGGCAATGGTCCCGTCATCGATTTTATCGCCCACTCTGCTGCCGATAATGGGACTGTTCAAGTAGGTTTCCCAGCCGGCAGGCAGTCGAGTTGTCGCTGGCCTATTTTGGCCTGCGGAAGTCGACAACCCTGTTGATAAGGGGTGATTCGTGAAGCTCTATGTCAGCTGGCGTGAGCTGTGCTAGGTTGGTACTACGAAAGATACGACGTCGGGCAAATATCCGGCCGTCGCATGTTGAAAAGCCTCCAATATTACGAGTACTGAGCGTCCTCTGCATAGGAATAAAACGCCTACTATCGAGCTGTGACCAGCAATTCTCACCCAGGGGCAACGGTCATTCCAGCATGAGCAGGCACTGCTTCGACTGATGTCCTGATGTCGTACTATCTATATGGGTATATATATTGGCTGTATTATTAATATACCCTGGTGTCCAAATATGGTCGTGTAGGCCGATGCCTCTGCACCCTCCATTAGCGTCCTTAATGGCTGTGCAACTTCCTATTCTCTCTGCTCTGTCTTCGGGCGGATTTCTTAGCGCTAAGATTCCTCTTCGCTCGATCTGCTTGCTTGAGCGCGGGTTCGCATGCTGACTCATGTCACATTATCATGCAGACCCGAGAATACTTGCCTGTTTAGGGTAACTTAATGGCGGAATTGACTCTGCACAAGGTAAAATTGTTACGAGTTATTCGGCTGGGTTTCATGACAGATCGGTTACATAGGTAACTTTTGCTCCCCCGGAAATCTCCGACGTTGAGGATCACATCATGGCAAATCCCTTCTTCCTGGCCGAGCGTAAAGAGAAGTGCCTGGTGCTCTTAGGCCTGGTTCTGGGCGTATGTGAGAGTGCAGCAGATCCTGTGGCTACCGTCATTATCGGCAAGATGTTTAAGAATATACAAGACGTTGGCTTGCACAAGATTTCCTTGGCAGAATTCCAGCAATTGGCTCAGCAATGGACATACTGTCTGGTCGGAGTGACGTTTTATTCGGCAATATTCAACGCTTTGGGCTATTTCGTGTGGACTTATAATGGGTACTCAATCGGGCACAAGGCTCGGAAACGGTTATTTAGGGTCGTTACAGTGAACTCCCTGCCTTGGTTTGACGAGAACAATAACTTGTCAGGAGCAACAGCTGCCCATTTTAAGGACATTCAGGATTTGGAAGTAGCTACGGGGATTGCGTCATACGAGATCATTGTTATGACAATCAACTGCTTCGCTCAGATTGGTGTGGCTTTTTATTACTCATGGGCGGTGACATTGATATGTCTCGCTGGCATCCCAGTCCTGGTCATTGGCTGCTCGCTACTGTCTCCGCATATCACAAAATTTATACTTGAGAGCAAGAAAGCACAAGAGGACACAGGAAACAGACTTGAGTGGTTACTCGGCTCTCTGGAGACTGTCCGCATATTTCAGCGGGACCGGTATGAGTGGCTGAAGACCTTCTCGCTCATACAGAAGCAGTGCAAAGTCAACATGAAGTACTGGCTGTTCTTCAGGCTCCAGGAAGGCTTCTCAAGAACTATCGTACTGCTCGTGTTCCTCCAAGGATTCTACTTCGGCTCATATATGGTAAAAAGTCATGGCCTGTCTGCTGGAAACGTCGTAACGGTTTTCTGGTCTTGTCTCAACGCTGCTAGCTTGGTTCAGACGGTGGTTGGGCACCTAATTGAGTGGAATAAGGGCAAGGCCTCGGCTGAGCGCCTAGCGAATGCATTCGTCCTAGATGAGACGGAAGTAACACACAATGCTATCGGTATAATGCCAGGCAGCGGTTATACTGTCAATCAGGATTTATACCCCCTTGAGATGATGATCTGGGACGTCACCTTCCGGAAAAATCCTTCGAATCAGAGTTTTAAAAGTGGCTCACGCAACTCCCCAAAGACAGCACCAAGACATATCGTACTCGACGAAGTTGTATTCTCGTACACTTCAAGAAGAAATCTCGTACTGAGAGGGTTATGCATGGATTTCAAGGCTGGGGAGACCACATTCGTTCTGGGTCACTCTGGCTCAGGGAAGTCCACAATTGCCGCGCTGCTCTCCAAACAGTATCCTTATATTGCGGGCCGTATCGAGATTGACGGACACTCCATTGAAATGCTGAGCGCTCAGTGGGTCAAAGAAAACGTGCATATTTGTGAGCAGAGCTCTCAGCTGTTTGACATTCCTATTTTCGATAACATCACCTTGGACTCAAAGTTCGATATTGACAGGATGCAGGATGCGTTACTTGCCTCGAGAGCTGAATTCGTGTACCACCTGCCTGAAAAAGGCCTGACATCGGGTTCTTATCCATTGAGCGGGGGACAAGTTCAGCGAATATCCTTGGCTCGCGCAAGGTATTTGGATGCCCCCATTACCATCTTTGATGAGGCCACAAGCGCACTTGATAGCAGAACGCAAGATGAAGTGTTTCAAAACATACTGAAGTATCGGATAAACAAGACGACGATCGTGATCACGCATAATCCAGCATTGATCCCAAGTGGCTACCCAGTATACATTATGGACGACGGCTTTGCCACAAAATATGCGGACATCACACAAGCAAAGGAACTAGAGACACAGTACGCATTCGACGAGGAGCAGGATCCTTACAATTCTGCGCAGTCTCCTGAAGTGTCTGACGAACCCTGGGATGATATCTCGTTGGGAGGTGACGTATCGCTGCACAAGGAGAAGAAGACAGAGGAATCGCGACCAGAGAAACGCCGATTTTATCTTAAGATTACGCTGAAATCAATGCCCTCAAGGTTTTCTCTTTTCGTCGGATTTGTGTTCTCGCTTTTACATGCAGGAGTGAACCCTGTTTTCAGTTTCGTCTTCTCGAAGCTGGTCATGGGAGTCATTTCTCCCGGGACTAATGTGACGCTATGGGCAATGCTTGTGCTCATGTGTTCAATCTTGGATGGCACATTCTCCTTTGGGAAGGTCATGCTAAACATTGCTGCCGAAAAGTGGCTTCTACGGGTAAAAGGTGAGATTTTAGATCGTATACTCCATTTTCCAGGATCGCGAATCAGCAATGAGGATGTCAGCTACTACGTTAAGCTCCTTGTAAGCGATGCCGAAAAGACAGCAGATGTTGTCACACTGTACTGGCCCGCAATAGCAAGCATGCTGGTAATTGGCGTGACAGGATTTGTGTGGGCTATGGCCGTGGGATGGAAGCTCTCTCTTGTCGGCATCTCCCTGTTGCCACTGTTTGTAGCCATGAACCAAGGGTACAAATGGCTGGTGAAGCGCTGGACAGGAGAACGCGAGAAGAGACGCGGCAATGTAATTAGGCTGCTAGCGGACCTAACATCTGCGAAGGGTTACCGCACGATGAAGACGCAACATCTTGAGTATTATTTTAAGCGCATCTTCATGGGACGAGAAGCGAACGTCCAGAAATTGCTTCCCTCAATGATTCTACAAATAGGCTCCGCCTATGGGCTGCTGCGATGTGTGCCCTACGCTCTGGAGTCGTTGCTCTTGTGGTATGGCATGCATCTCATTGGTCAGGGGTTCGCAACCGAATCTGTAATAACGGTATTCACCCTACTCATGTTCACTGTGGTGACTATTGACCAGCTTTCCGGGAGCATTGGTAGCGTTGGACCGGGGTTTGAGGCGTTCCCACGGCTGCTTTCTGCGTTCACCGGACAAGACAAGCTCACTGTCGATTATGACCGTGCCACGCTTGTTACTTCCAGCCGGCACGACTCCTTCAGAAGCGAATTCAGCTGTGAAATAAAGTCGGAGGAGAGCGAAAAAAGCTCAATTATGACTATTGCGAGACCACTGTGGCGCGAAATTGAGTTCCGCGACGTGAGAGTAAGATTTGCCAATGGAGAGCGAGCTCTGGGCGGATTCAGCTGCGTCATTACGAATGGGGAGGCTGTTGCGATCGTCGGGCCGAGTGGAATTGGTAAATCCACCATAGGCCGCATTCTAGAGATGACGGAGCCGAACTACAGCGGCCATGTTATCATAGATCAGCATTTTGAGTTACGACACATCGCTATTAACGATATCCGGGCCAATGTGTGTCTGGTCAGCCAGATGCCGCTTGACTTTTTTGATGGTACCATTGAGGAGAACCTAGCCTATGCACTGGACGAAAATGATGATGACAATCTCATGGAGCGGGTGGTAGAAGCCTGTAAGGTCTCTGGCATTCATGAGTTCATTGATGGACTCGCCGACAAGTATGAGACAAAGATGGCCCACGGCGGCTTGCTGAGCGGCGGCCAGATGCAAAGACTAGGAATCGCGCGTGCACTGCTGCGGAACCCGAAAGTATTGATCCTAGACGAGTGCACTTCAGCCCTAGACCCCACAAGCAAGCACCTCGTGGTAGACACGATCGAGCGTCTGAAAAGTCGTCGCGATATGATCATTATCATGATTTCCCATCAAATGGAGGTAGCATCGGTCGCGGACCGCATTATCACAGTCGCATAATTAATCTTATAATAATAATGGTTTTAACAGTCTACAGATCCGTTCATCCACAGAGATAGGCGTTTCTTTTCATTGACGGCACGTTCGCGTCCCTTGAGATGTGCCGAAAAGCTAATTAAGAGCATACTTGAGGTTAGGGTGTGCCAATCCAGCTGGATGAACATGTGGGCGGTCCTCGCGCTCGCAGCTGGCGCTGCTGCGGACGAGTACTTGCCCGGATGGTACCAACAAGCCTTCTCAATGGACTCGTTTAGGTCGTATTACTTCAACCTCTACCTTGGGACACCGCCGCAGATGGTGTCAGTATACCTCGATTTCGGCAGTGCTGACTTTTTCGTCGCGGCCGGGGCCAACAGTTGTGCTAATGTGACCTGTTCTGAGTACGAGATGTACCCTTACTTCAACAACAATGATTCTTCGACCATAGTGCACTCTGGCTCATTCTTCACATCATCGCTGAGCTCCGACAGCCTGTTAGTGTCAGCTGAATGGGTAACAGATAACATTTTGTTCCAAAACGTTTCCTTGAATGACAGTATACTTGCATTCCACGATGCTTCGATAGTTGATGAGGTGCAAGGTAGTTACGGAACTAGCAGCTACATTCAAACCACGTCCCAGGTATGTATTCTTGGGATTGGCCCTCGTGGGTTGGAGGAAACAGTTCAGTGGGTATACAACGGGTCTCCTGGACCAACATACGATAATTTCCTCTACCAACTGCCAGGAGTGTCTCCGTCTTACTCGATATGGGTGAACCCCGCTACCTACACTGACGGCGTGATCACATTTGGTGCTCTTGATACGTCGCAGTTCGAATCTGGATCACTGGTTGCGGTTCCGATTGTCAACGAGAACAACCTGTGGAGCTCGCTCATTGATCCTGTGTACCTTGGAGTGGCACTGTTCTCACTGTCCGTAAACCTGCAGGTGGCACAGACCGAGTGGGTAAACCAAACACTGGTTTTGACCTCAGATGTTGCTATTTTGGACTCAAAGGCCAATTTCTCCATGCCTCAAATGTATCTCCAGCAGCTGGGAGCGGCTCTATCAGCCGTATGGAGCGGGAGCCAAGGAATGTACCTTGTGAATTGCGACCTGCAGGCAGAGATCGTTCTCGATATCAGTGGCTTCAACTTCATTGTCTCACTTCAAGAGCAGCTCATTCCGTACGCGTTCAATGACGAGCGTGGCCAATCTGTGTGCGCTTTAAACATTGGGGTATCGAAAAACGTCATCCTGTCCAACAACGTGTTGCGAAACTACTACCTTGCCGTTGACTATGTCGCCAAGCAAGTGGCATTTGGCACAGCGGTGACCAGCGGCGCGATATCTTCGGCTAGCACGGTATTAGTGCAGAACTCGATCCCCTACGCCACGCAAGCGCCTCTGTATCAGTACTCGCAGGTTGCCACTGGATCAGATATATCCATCGAAATTACCTATGCGCCTACTGGGCTCGTGCTGCCAGCCTCGCTCTCCACATCCTTCGTGCTCGGTGGTACTCCAGCCCCCAGTGTGGAGACCCTGATATACAGCGATGTTGCCACGCGATCGATGGCCAAGGCCACCGAGGCTTCAAACCGTGGTGCTCCGGCTGCCCAATCCCGTGGGCTATGGCTCGCTATGGCCGCGGTACTGTCTGTCACGCTGCCACGTCTATTCTAGTCGATCGTGGATGATAGATTTAGCTACCGGAATGCTGAATTGACAGCCATACTTGTTTCGAATTATCGAACTTGGCCCGAAATAGCATTCTTTGAATGTTAGTATGCATTGTACGCGAAAGGGAACGACATGCTAGAGCTCGAGATGATTACAACACAGTATGTAACGAGTCAGAGGGCCTTTTTTGAAGAGAGGCTCGTGAAGACGGTCACATCAGCCTGTCGAGCACCCAAAAGCAGCTTGTGATGCAACCGATATTCGAATTAACGCTCGTAGGTAACGAACGAGCACCCGGAAAAATAACAGGTCTCAATTTCCGGGCAGGGGGGCTGGGGCGGAGCAATCCCCGGGTAACCAACTGAGCGTAGAGCCTCCAAAGTGGTCGTAAAAGACCCGGCACATACAATTCCGCCCCATAACCCACATTTTTCCATCAACAACAAAAAAATCCGATGGGGGCCTACTGTTGTGCCCAGCTTGGGCATGCTAGTGTAGAATTGGCACGGGATTCAGCGGCCCATAGAGCACGACCTGTAATGGACACCTTCGAGTCCAGGGAGCATATTTCAGCTTATAATATACGTTTTAAAAGACTATGAGTTTTGCGTTCGCACCGCGTACCGAGGCCAACATCTGGCGCCAGCAACTCGCTTACCTACGCACGACCGACCGGCTATGGCCATTCTAAGTGTGTTTATACTGAGCAAAGCCGGCGGCCTCATATACCACCGCGATTTTGGGCAAGGCCTCAAGAAGCTCGACAGTTCGAACGACTACCTGGTGATCGCGGGTACGTTCCATTCCGTGCATGCGTTGACGACCCGCGTGAACCCCGCTGGCGGGCACAGCTCGGGCCTACTCAAACTGGAGATGGAGACCTGCACACTGCACTGCTTTCAGACGCTTACGGGTACGAAGTTCCTCATCGTGAGCGCGCGCAACCAGCCGAACATTACAGGCATCACCAGTCGTGTTTACGAGATATACGCCGACTACGTCATGAAAAACCCCTTTTATACGCTGGACATGCCCATCAGGTGCCATAAGTTCGATCGCTCGCTAGGCGAATATGTGCAAACTGTTGAGTAGGTCCTGGCGGGCATTGATACGATCCTAGAACGCGCGGGGACGCTGAACCTTGAAAGCGGGGCGGCGCTTTCTCTGCGTTGCCGTGAGACAACCGACCTATCTAGCACGCTATAGGTAAAGTGTTCGGAGAATTTTACTGACTCTGCTCTACTGCAATTCTTTAAGCCTTGTGGCATGGTCTGTGGGCGGGACTGAGCGCATTTGTTCTCTCCATCGCTAAGAATTCTGTAGATCACATTGATTAACCCTGAAATTGTCGCAAATGCAGGACCCTGAACTACACGTGCGCGCTTTCCTGCAGCACTTGCTTCCAGCTATCGACGTAGCACTATGAATCGAATCAGGTCTATGTAAACAATGGACAAAATGCTACCTTAGCCCCCTGCTTACTCCGAGCGCAAGGGACATGCTCTGTCTGACTAAAAAACGAGTACAATCGCGGGCGTGCAGATGGCTGATGATTAGAGAACGCTCGCGCGATCCGCACGCACGAACGCGCGGCCAATATATGTACTTTTAGATCAGCGCGAGAACTCCGAGAGCCGCGCCAAGGAGGCCGGCTGCGGCCGCAGGGCGCGCGGCTGCGTTTTTGCTCTTCGAAGAGGAGGAGCTAGTGCCCGAGGCAAGGGACGACGAGGACGTGGCTGTGCCGACCGTGGAGTTTCCAACCACTGACGTGATGCCCGCTGTGTTTGCCGCGACGGACTGTGTATAGCCTGAAGGATAGTCGCCGTACGTGGACCCGCTCGTGCCCGTTTTGTAGAAAGTCGGCACGCTCGTGTAGATAGTAGACGACGTGTTCGTCGCAGAGTAGCTCGGCGCCTGGGAAGCGCTGGGGATACCCGAAGTGATGGCCTCAACATTGGACTCGGTCGTGTTGAAGACGGTTGGCGCGAGCGCCACCTCGAGGGAATCAAGATCGTACACAGCGTACACGGCCCGCAGGAACGTGTCACCAAGAATCGTGTAATCGTCGTTGGGGAGAATGCCGAGCACACACTGCTCACCCGTACTTGTGAGCTGGAACGTGATCTGCGAAAAGGGGACGTCGATCTCAATGCCGGCAATATTGAATGTCAGTCCACCAGTCGACGCGCACGGAACAACGGCATAGCCGCTAGTGTACGTTCCACCAAGCGCCTTGATGATAGCATTCACGATCGAGGTCGGCAAGCTAATGAACGAGCTGCCGGAGTCAAGAAGGGCGCCAATCGACATTGAAGCGATGACGGCCGAGTTCGAGCCTTGGTACAGCGACAAATTGCCGAGAGCGACTGTGAACGTGTTCGGGTCACCGCCGGATATAGTGCTTAATAGCGGGACTGTCTGCAACGTGCCGGAGTATTTCGCATGGTCGACACCGCCGAAAAGCAGCGAACCCTCCTCGGCATCCACGTCATTTAGCCATAGCGAGTATGCGTTCTGGCTAATGATGCCCTGCTGCTTCATCTGCAGCGGAATGTTGCTGTAAGTCGGCGAGTACGAGCCGTCGCGCTCGATAGTCGTCACCAAGGCCTCGCTGCCGAGCAGTCCAATGCCCCAAACCGCGGTAGTAGAGTTAGACTGGTTGGCGACCGCGAAGTTTGCGTTAGAGACGGTCTTGCCACCGATGATGATATTGTCGTAACCGTAATAACCACTAGCGAATGTCGTATCGCCGTACGTGATCTTGAATGTCGTAGAATTGGAATGGTAAGTGCTCGAGTCCGAGGAGTCAAACATGGCGCTTGACGTGCAGTTCACCTGGTCGCTAGAGGAGATGGTCGAGTCCGTCGCGCCGACGCAGTAAGGATTCGTGGAGTCCATGACCCAGAGATCGCTAGAGCCGGTGTCTACCTGCACGGTTACCGACTGCTTGTTGGAACCTATCTCGATCTCACTGGTGAAAAACGTCACTGAGTTGTTTAGCGAGATGTCCAAGCTATCGCCGTCGCGCTTGAAGATGCCAAGAACCTCGCTCTGCTGGAAGCGGCGCAGCGGGAAATGCACGACACCATCCGGCAGCTCGCTGTACTCCTGAGCCGCAGCGGGAGAGAGCAGTGCGCCGAGCGCGAGCCCCAACTGGACTCCGGTCGAAAACATGTGGCTTATAGGGAAAAGGGCAGGGTTTTATAGCTCGTGCCAGCGAGGTGATGATGTACGCCTGCGTTAAGGGTCGCAAGTCCTATACTGCTCATGCGCAGTACCCTAACCTGTGAATGTACAAAAGAGGCTCAGGAATTGCGAAACGTGGATTGTCGCTTTATCGTCGTAGCCGGCACGGCTCAGCAGAAATTTTCCCTCTGAGCATCTATAGAATTAGCTACACATCAGAGTGAGAAGTTGATCGCCAGAGACCGATCCCAGCTGATCTATTGCTTGCTTCGGCTGTAGTTCCGAAGGCCTCGCTGTTGGCATAAGCCCTGGTGAGAATATGTAATCGCTTGCGTATTGTTTGCTTACGGAGCGTCATCTCCGGCGAACGTATCAGAGGCACATATGTGCAGCTGCATACACCTGGCAAATGTCTCAATTCTAATTTCACATTGATATCGCCGCAGCAGCGCCACAATTCGCCAACGGCGGACCGATGCTGATGGCAGTGTGGGCAGCAACCGATCGATAATGTAAGCTGTTGTTCTATTTACGGCACTCGGCGGCGTATTCGAGCTATCCTATTAGTAACACAAATCCAGCTGAACTGAAGGCTGAACTGACGTCACCCGCGCGTAGCCGATGGCCTCCTGGGAAGCGCATTGAGGCCAGGCTCGAACGTGGATCGAATCACCGTTGGCTGCCTTCCTCATAGGCCTCTCTGGCCGCTCGGAGTACTAGTATGTAGATAGCTGCATCGATCGCCACCATACATCTTTCTCTGCTCATGTTGACATGCCCAGATCTCGGCTGGAGCCGCAGTCGAGGAGGAACCGACGGCGCCACTCATCTCCAACGCGCACCGCTTTCTCGGCGCACGAGATGTGATAATGAAAGGGGTGAACGATCCTTATAAGGCACGCTAGTCTACATAGGCTGTGCATTCGTGTTCTGTTTTCCCGCTAGCAGCTACTCCCGAGTCCGGGCGCACCACCAAAAAGCTGCACCTAACCCTGTGACTTCGTCGCCGCCTCCGAGCCACTACTCAACTAAATGCCAAGTCGCCGTTATATACCGAGCTATATAGGGGGACAGTACCGCGCGTCGGGGCAAAAATCAACACCTGAGTACACATGTTAATGTGACTCGCGGATCGCGTGATCGCGTCTCAAGTCCGCATATCGTACACCTACAGCTTCTCAGGCGACTTGTCTGCCCGTGCGACGAAAAAGTAAACAAAACGCCACGACATATTTGAGTCATGCTTCGTCGCTAACGCAGCTTATAAACGCCAGCGAATGGCGGGTCCGTATGAACACGCGATATGGTTAATATTACTCTCCCAGAACCCGATACGCATAGCCGTCAACGGCTCCGCACTCCCAGTTTTTCTTCATTCCTCTGCCCCTTCTTTTTTGTACCGCTTCAGACTCGCGGTTAATTACTGGGCTAGGGCACCGCGACGGCAGCGGCGGCAAGCATGAAAGACGGGTCGTATATCTGCACGTACGACCCCGTGCTAGCGCGAGCGCATGGGAAACCCGAGTACGCATCTATCGATGCGCAGCGGCGTGGTGTCGATCCCCGGGTCTCTCGGCCGTCTGCCTCTCCCTGCGAACTAAAGCTTCCCGCGTTCGCGCGCTCCCTGTCGACAAATCGCTGCGTGCTACTGGGGGTCGATCGGCTAGCAACGCGCACACAGATCGTAGCAGCCCTCTCAGAGTGTGGTGCCGTGCAGACGTGTAGTGTATGCACGTCGCCGTCTACTGGTGCGCCGCTAGGCGTGGTTGAGGTGCGATTCGCAAATATTCGCGCGGTCACGGAGCTGATGCGGAGGTGCGCGGCGCGCGCGTTCGCTATCGCCGGCCGCGTTGCCAGCGTGCGCTGCGTCGTCTTCAACGAGGACCTCGATATGGTACAGCTACTAGCAGACGCAGAGCGCGCGTCACTGCCCACTCCAGCCGAGCCCACGCACGCACCAGTGGAGGAAGCCAAGGAAGAACTGCCAGAGCGCGACTTCACACCACACAATTCACGACACCTAGCGATGTGGTACGAAAAGCATATGGGCCCGCGCCCGTCGTACGTGCTTGTGCGGCCGCGGGTCGCTGCCACGCGCGATTTGCCCGTGAGCCTCGTTCAGGGCCTTTTTGCAGGTCACAGCGTTTTCAAGCTTACGGCCAACGTGACCGGATACTACGCGCTGTTTGCGGACCCGGCCGCAGCACGGGCCTGCTTCGTCGACATCGCACGGCCACGCAGTCGCTCAGCTCGGCAGTTCAGGTACTTTCTTACGCTCGCGGGCGAGCGATACACCCTCGAAGATGTTTTGCGCGAGGATCACGACAAGCTCATCAAAACCGCAGCGCGCACCACCACTGAATGTGTGCGCGAGCGTCTCCGCGTGGAGACAAGTCAGCATTTGCGCGCGTTCACGCGCGACATCGTGCTCGAACAGCTGCGCCGGAAGGCCTTGCCGATGCCCGAGACGGTAGAGCCGGACCCCACACGAGAGCCTGGCAGGCCGGCGCTCTCGTTTGTGCGCAAACGGCTAGGCAGCGAATCGCTGAAGTTCGTGAAGCCTCCCAAGCGTGCAGATTCTTGCGCGGACACAGTAGACTCTGGACATATGGATCTGGACACGACTGACGACGAAGCAACAAACATTAAGCGCCACAAATACAAACTTGAGGAACAGGACTACCCGCCGCCGGAGCGCCTCTTCAGCACAGCCACTGGTGCACTGAGCGCGAACGGCGTCCTCGTCTCCAAGCATAAACAAGAGAACGCATCCTCGCAGCTGACCCCCGACACAGGCACGCCCGTGAGCGCGACACCCGAGCATGCGGTCTCGCCCATGAGCGAGCGCTTGCAGGTTCCGACTCCGGAGAGCCTGGAGTTTGAGCACGAGCCGCGCGATAGAACCGTGCGGCGGCCGCAGCGGCTGGCGCCGCTAGACGAGCGCGACATGCCGCCGCTGCAAACGTTCGACAAGCAGTACGCGCGTTTCGCACCGTACAGCGCGACGCGAAGCTACCGCGCCGTAGTCGCCCCACTACAGCCGCGGCAGTTCAACCGCGCGTTTGCCAGTGTGAACTACGCCGACCCGTACCTGCAGGTAGAGACGCGGACCCAGAGAAAGCGCGGCGTGTTCCGTCCGCGCGTCGCGCGTGCCCAGCACCTGCCGCACCGCACGATTGTCGGGCGCTCAAGCATTCACGCATGGGGCTTGTTTGCCGGCGAGGACATTCCCGAAAAGAAGCTCGTAGTCGAGTACGTGGGCAGCCGTATCCGCGCCGGGCTCGCCGATGTACGCGAGCTACAGTACAAGCTGGCCGGTGTGCGCTCTACGTACTTCTTCCGCGTGGGCAAGGACGCCGTCATCGATGCCACCGCGCGCGGCAACGCGGCGCGGTTCATGAATCATAGCTGCGACCCGAACTGTGACTCGGCAATGCTGAAGGTTGACGACATCGAGCGCGTAGGGCTCTTCACCACGCGTCCCATCGCCAAGAACGAGGAGCTCACGTTCAACTACAGGTTCACGCCTGCGGGCGCAAACGCGCAGAGGCTGAAGTGCAACTGCGGCGCACCGAACTGCACGACATACCTTACTTGAGCCGTCTCCGCATTCTCAGACATTTTTTTGGTAACGACACCCGTAATAAGTAGTAGATAAGAGGGTATTGCGCTTTTAATTCGTATTCGTTGCGCGACTTGTGCCTGCACGGTGCGTGGTTTGTGCGCGCGAATTAGCAGTCACATGTGTCATACCCCTGATCAGCCGCGCGTCGCACGCCGCGCGACCAGCTGGTATGAGCGAATTGAAACAAAGCCTAGCAGAGGCGAAAATTGACTCTGGGTCCGACCGCGTGGTCCAGTTTCCTAATTCGGACGGCGCAGGAGTTATCTAAGCATGAGACTACAGGCGACATACCGGCATGGGACTGAGGTGGCAGAGTTCTCGAAGCTGACGGAGACAGTGGAGCCGCCGGCAGACACGAGCCGGGACGCTGCGCCGCTGCCAGAGGTCGGCGACCCCCAGTACGACCTGCGCATGGACGCGCGGAGCGTGCAGCACCAGTTGAACGTGTTTTTCACAGAAAAGATGGAACAAGACAAGGCTGACAAGGAGAGCAAGCAGTAGTCTTTGCGCCTATCGGGCCGGGGTATCCACAAGTAGCCACAGAGGCGCCCGGTGCCGAGCGTGGCTATTGGGCTCGCAGTCCTACTAATTAAATCTGATGTAGTCAATGCCGCAGCGGAGCTTGACTGGTACGCTGCTGCCCGTGAGCCGTTTTCGAAGTCCGCCTCGTCGACCTTTTTTAGTATACCAATCCTAATTGTTTTCACGCGTCCTCTCAAATGGCGCCCACACCTATAACCTTGCCCCGATGGCGAAAAAGAAGGACTTCGAGAAGCAGAAGCTTAAAGTCGGCAAAAAAAAGCCCGAGCGCAGCAACGCGACCGCGACCACGTTCAGCACAAAGTCGCTGACGCTGCGCTCGCAGCATAAGGCGCCCGACCTGGCGGGCTACCTCGCGCTACTACGACACCATCACGCACCCACGAGGCGCCAGGCGCTCGCGAACATCCGTGCGGAACTGCACCTGCACGAGCGCGTACTTGGCGATCTGCTCGACTCTATATGCCCGCTGGCTGTGGACGTGGACAGGCAAGTGCGCCACGAGGCGGGTGCGTTTTTGGGCGCCGTCGACGGCGCGGCGCTGGCGCCGCACGTCGCCCGCGTCCTCACGCATGTACACGCTGCCATGACGCACCTTACTCCGGCTGTGCGCGCCGACAGCACGCGCTTTCTCGACGCGCTGCTCGCGCAATGCCCTGAGGCGCTCGTTCGTGTCGGTTTTGCGCCTACGCTGCAGCTCTATTTCCCTTTGCTCGGCTGGCCGATGTCGGGAAGCTCACAGGCTGGCAGCGTGGCCGCGACTTTGGCGCTAGGCCGGCTGGCTCCGGCTGCGCGCGCGGCGCACCTCAACTCCTTGGCCTCGCTGCTCGCGCGTGGCCTTAGCGACGATAAGCTCGAGGACCCGGTGCTCTTCCACAGCGACACGCACAAGTTTTTGATCCCGTCCGTCAGCGACCCGTTCAGTCTAGCTGTCACCGAGGACGCCGAGGCCCGCCGCGAGGCAATCCGCTTGTTCGAGATGCCGCTCGCCGCAGGACTGCAGTCAGTGGTCAAGGAGGGCGGCGACGCGGGCCGAATGGCCGCGCGCATCTTGACAGAACTGCAGCATGCCTTGGGCCGCGATGGCCTCACGAAGAATAATACAGTCAGTAAAGCTGCACGCAAGGGTGTTGCCGTCTAGAGTTGGGCGCATTCTGTAAATTCGACCTCACTACGAACGTCCGGTCGGCCCTGTGCGCGTCTGCACATCTGTAAAACCGGCGCGGTTTACATACGGCTGTGCTAGAACGTATACAATTTGAACTTTAAACTCCACCTTCAGCTGGCTAGCTAGGCACTCCGAGCCTAGCCTTTTTTTTCTGGCACATAAACGGCGAGCTCTGCGTGCACCACGGGCAGGTGGCTAGCTACCCACTGCGCGTCTCGCAGGAGCCGCGAGTAATCCTGTTCTTGCCAGACAGGGACCGCGGCACGCACCTCCGAATAAGGCGCCTCGCGCTCGGTGTACTCGCGCACAAGCTCGCCTGTCCCAAACCGCACGTATACGCGGGTGTCACGCACGCGGAGCGCCACTCCGTCGACGCGCATATACATACGCGCGAGGGCGAACAGGGCACCGGGCATAACGCGGATCTTGACTGAGTACGAGCACAGTCCGCAGTCTCCAAGCTCATCCTCGTACAGCAACACACTGTCGAAAAACGAGAGCGGCTCGCGCTTTTGCAGCTCGTCGTAGGGGATCCCGCGGCTGTCCTCGGGATCGCTAGAGATGTATGCCTGTTCGAACCCATGCATAGTGCCCTTGTAATCGGTGCTGTACGTCCAGTCGAACGGCTTGTGCACGCGATCCACGTCATAATCGATCTGTCCTGCCTCAATTGGCGCCTGCTCCTTGTGCTTGATCTTGGATTCGCGCCATTTCTGAGTATGCGCGACCTTCAAGGCATGCGGCTTGCCGCGCACGTCCAGGTCAACGCCGCGCAGGGCGTCCTTGGCGGTGAACACGAGCTCAGCGCCCCCGGCATGCACGATGCGCACAAAGTTCTGCCCAAACAGCATCTCCGGCATCGGCAGGCCGAGGTCTGCCTCATATTGCTCGGTGGAAACGCCGTCGAGGATAGGCGCCTGCCGCGTCTCGACCTGCCATTCGGAGTTGTGCCACTCCGGCATATTCTATTAGTCAGAAGAAGCGGTGTGCTTATCATATCATTGAGGCCTGACTAGGGCTCGGGGCCCTCACCGTGAGTCGGTGTTACACTGCTGATATTGCACGTGACGTTTTCTGGCAACCCTGCGCGCGACAATTTACCAGCTGTTTAGGGAAACTTTTCGACTTCAGCATGGCGATCAGCAAGAACAACCCCATCCAGAAGAACCACTTCCGGAAGCAGTGGCAGGAGCGCGTGCGCGTGCACCTTGACCAGGCCGGTAAGAAGAAGAGCCGGCGTGTGGCCCGCGACGTCAGAGCTGCCCGTGTCGCGCCCCGCCCTGTCGACATCCTGCGCCCGATTGTGCGTGCCCCGACCCTCAGGTACAACCGCAAGGTGCGCGCCGGCCGCGGTTTCACCTTTGAGGAGCTCAAGGCTGCAGGTGTCGCCCCGAAATATGCCCGCACCGTCGGCATTGCCGTTGACCACCGCCGCCAGAACCGCAGCGTGGAGGGCCTCGAGGTCAACGTTCAGCGCTTGAAGGAGTACCTCGGCCGTCTCATCGTGTTCTCTAAGGACTCCAAGGACGAGGTCGAGACTACATCCGTGTTCTCCATCGCTTCTGCCCTCCCCATCACCAACGCCGCCCCCGTCGTCAGCACTGGCGCCATTGCCGATGTCGAGACTACTGACGCCTACCAGACTCTCAGAAAGGCTTTCTCTGATAAGCGTCACGCTGGCAAGCGCGAGAAGAAGGCTCGCGAGGCTGCCGAGGCCGAGGATAAATAGGCGTGCATATATCTTAATATTATTCTAAGGACCAGCGCCGCCTGCTACGCCCTGTGATATAACGTGAACACACTATGAACTGCTTGAGTGGCGCAAGCCCTGGCAAGAGTCTTGGTGCTATTGATGTCTTACGAGAGTGTGCGAAAAGCGGCCGCTCTCCCAAATGCAGGCCTCGCTAAATGCCTCTCGTACACCGAAGAGGCGTCTCGGGGCGTATGTTCTAATCGTGGAGTCGTTTCATGAGCTGCGTTGCGCTCGCTTGACAAATTCATGAGAAGCGCACTAATACCAAAGTGAGCTACAGCCGCGGCGATCATAGAAATGTTCAGGGAATGCTGGGCCTGAAAGGGAGGCTACTAACGCTTGGAAGCGGAGGTGGGCCGTCCGTCGTTTGTAATTTGCATACGCGAGAGTTCCGAACGCGAGGGAGGTTAGTCAATTCACCGAATGAGAAGACTCAAGGCTCCCAGTCCACAATCTCTGGCTAACCTTGTGATGCAGTGATAGAATAATAATGGATACATACGCAGCGAGCCCCACCAGCACTGGCGCGGACCCTTGGCCCGGATTACAGTGGGCGGAATAATTAACAATAATAAGTTCACATGAAGTTCGGCGTGATGAAGCGCGCTGCCGCCGGGATAACGCACACGTGGAACGGCTCGGGGTCGTACCACTCGCCATCGACGCTGAAGTACGGCTTCGTCGCCAGAGGTGTCAGGCGGTACGCGCTCACCTTCTTGTAGAATGGTGTCTTCTCGACGTGCCCGCCATTCTCGAACTGCAGTAGCGCCGAGGCGGCGCGCGGAATTCCGATAGAGGTGTCCCACAAAAGCATGTCCATGGACCCGTCCTGCAGTTCAGCGTGCGGGAAGATCAGGGCGTCGCGGGCCATCCACTTGGTGTTGCCCACCCAGAACATGCTCAGCCGGTCGTGTATCTCCGTCGTCCAATCCGCGGGTATTTGGTCGTCGATAGTGCTAGACGGCTTCAGGCTCGGCTCGCTTCCCGGCTGCAGGCTGCCCTCTTTGTACTCGATGCGGCACGGGTACCGCGTGCGCGCGAGACAGCGCACGGCGACACCATATGTGAATCGGAACGGGCCCATCCAGCGCAGATTGTCGGTTCCCACGTCTGCGTCGGCAATAATCCCGTAAGACTGGCTCAGGAATGAGTAGTAGAGCTGTCCCCGCTGCGTGACAGCCATGATATCTACATGCTCTTCAGAGCCTTTGGCGATGCCCAGGGCCACGGCGCCCCACTGGCTCTCGCCGTGATTCAGGCTTAGACTCAGCGCATTGCCGCTGCCGCCCGGAAGCTGCGCGATGGGCAGCGAGGCCAGCGCCTGCGCGCCGTCCTCGCGGTCGCAGAGCCCGTTCAGCACCTCGTGCACGAGCCCGTCGCCAGAGACACATACAACGGCGCTGTATGCAGCGATGTCAAGCCCTTTGATGATCTCGCGTGCCTCTCCGGCGTACCTGGTGGCCCGTACGCTCGTTTTTAAACCGCACGCCGCGAACACAGGCGCAGCGAGTCGTCCGTACAACCTTTCAGCCCGGTTACGCCCACTGTGTGGATTAATGAGCACTAGCACGGTGTGGTTGCGCAGCGCAAGGTCCTGTGGGCCCTGCGCGCGGCGCTCGATGTAGCGACACAGCGAGTCGTCGCTTGAAGATTCGCTCGACCCGCGCTCGGGTGGGAGCAGGCCTGACTCTACGTCCACACCGTGCGTGTCGATGCGTGCGGTGACTCGCCGCACGCGGTACGGCTTCTTATGCCGGCACAGGTACCGCAGCTGCACGCACCCTGGCGCGCTGCGCTCCGCGGAAAGAACGTCGTGGAACGGAATCTCGTGGTACCGGCTTCTCAGACATGCGCAGAAGCCAGCGTCCTCGCCTTCGAGCACGATCCCGCGCGCATTGATCCGCCCGTCAACAATGGCCATGATGTAGAACCCGAACCCAGAAACGCGACCGAAGCGAGCGCACTCGGGGCTGTGTCATGGCCTGGCTCGTGCGTAGTTTGCACCGGTGCGAGCTGCGAAGCGCGTAGAACTGCGGTTCCAAATCTTTCCAGGCTATACATGTTCGGTGTAGGCCATCGGTACCAACAGGAGGTTACATCGGACGCTATGTATTAGGTATGTTAATATAAACAGAGAGTTAGCTAGAGGCCAGGCGTCCAGCAAAGCCGCGGCCCACCACAGAGGTGCACCTCCGGACCGAAGTGCACCGGTTCACTGTGATATGCGTTTCTTAATCCTACTTCATCCATATAGCCTAGCATGCTTAGAAACGGCGCGCTAGATTTTGGTGCGGAATGTAGACCAAAACGCCTAAACAGGGAGCATTACGGCAAGGCCGCCGTTGATTCAGCACGCAGTTTACATCAGAATCTCCGAAATCTTCTATGAGGAGTGTGACCAGACGAGATCCGAGGGACTAGATGCGATACATGTAAATGCCGACTGTGTACGTGGTTTAGCGTGGTTTGCACTATGAGCTCATTTTCACTCTAGAACAGAGAACCTTTTCGCGGTGTGCTCAACACGGGCAACCGATCCCATATCCGCGCGCTCTCGTTGTTTTGATTGGACTGAAAAAAATTATCTTCACATTCCTCCAGCGTACGCCTCTGCGGCCAGCGCAGAAGCCTACCATATTTTTTTTAGCGTGTCCGCTCATGCCACCGGGATCTGCAGCTTTGTGTTCGCGGGTTTGTGAACAAGCCGGTACGCCATCGTCTGCAGCGCTAGAGGCGTTCGCGCGTCGGGCCGCCGAACGACAATCTGGGCTGAAAACGCAAACAGGTTGTCGTGGACGTGGTCGCCGTAGTATACCCGGCCGGACAGGGTGACGATCATGTTCAGGGCATGCTGGTCGCCGTTCGGAAAAGGGTGCACGTCGAGGCCCGTAATCTCGTGCTTGGTGAGGGGAGAGGCGAGCAGCATCTCCGAGAATGCCTTGCGTCCCACTAATGGGGACCCGTTCCACACAATCGTCGTCTGCGGCGTTATACTCTGCGGCGCGTCGCGCGTGTCGAGCAGCTTGAAAAAAGACTCGCTGAACCGCTGGCCCTCGCGCACAGTGGTATCAAGCAACGAGAAAAAGGTGTTTGACGACATTGCTAGACTCTCTGCTCGCTGCACAGGTAGTTCTCTGGTAGCGCTTGTGCCCAGCCAGCCTACTGGCCAATATTTGCGTAAAACTAGCGCAGAACGTTAGTCATACTTTGGTCATTATCGCGTCGTGTGTATGACGGGAGGTCCTGAGAGACGCCCAGCTCAATGGAGCGCAATTGGCAAAGTGCACTGCACCCTTGTTGCCCGCCCTCAGTCTAGTGTACGATGGCAGCTGTGCATATCCCAGTCTATTCTGCATTCGAGATCACGGAACCACGAGGTTGGGCTGGTACCCACCTCGTGACCAGACGTGATACGCGTACAAGCTGCATATGCACACCGCCGCCGACATTTTTCACCTATACCGAGAATGCCGCGATTGTGCAGTAAACCACAACGAGCTGGCGTTGGGTAATTATATAATAGGATACACAGCAACCAAACCAGGGACCAGCGGCAGAAAGAACCCACCGGGTTCCCACAATCGCGCTCGTGAAAGTTCGTGCTTTTTATCTAAGGATCAAGCTCAGCCCCAGGCTCTCCATCTCCACACCCCTTTTCGCACATGGCGATCCCGCGTTTAACTAATTCTTATCTATGTCACGTGTTAAGCGATCGTATGTATGCAGCGCCGTAAAATTATGATAGGGTAAAGGTTAGGGCTCATGATCAGTATGTATACATGCGCTTCTCCGCGCTGCCTTACTCAGGTTAAACTCTCGTTTAGCTCTCGACTTTGTTGGCGCAGGCTGGCAACAGGCGAGCACTTGCACTCTAGGCATACACCACGAGCTGGATCAGCTCGATACTTGCAGCATTAGCACCAGTAGACGCCGGCAATGGCTGAGCAGGTGCAGTATGAAGTAACACAGCGCGTGCACGCGCACGCAGCTGGGAGCGCCGTCGATCCGGCCGCGATGTTCTGCAGTGTACACGGCAGCGCAATTCCGGAGAATGTCAGCACGAAGCGGTTCAATCTTTTGCATGAGCGCCTTGACTACCTCCTGAAGTCGGTGGAGCACCTGGAGAAGCTCACCACCGAGGACGAGAAGAATAATGACCACTTCGTGTCGTTTGTGTCCAAGATCCGCGGCCCCGGGGGTACTGTGGAGGAGCGCACGGACGCCGTTGTGAAATACCTGGAGCAGACTAGCGAGGAGCCGGATCTGAAAGAGCTCGACTTCATGGAGAAGTTTGCCAAGGCGATCGAACACATCGAGCAGTCGCTCGAGAACTCCCGCCTTTCGCGCGCGGTCCAGCACGCTGTGAAGTGCGCGCGCGAGCGCAGACTGACCATCGAGGAGCTCCCCGTGCCTTGGCGCGAGAACCCGCACATCGTGCGTGGGTATCGCTTCTGCGGCTCCCACAAAGAGTGCGTGCACTCAATTGTGAGCCTGCACAACGAAACAACTAACATCTGGTCGCACCTGCTCGGCGCCCTGTTCTTCGTGGGCCTGGCATTCTTCCACCTCCCCAAGTCTGTCGCCTGGCAGGAGGGCTCTTGGATCGACCGTCTTCCGATGATTGTTTTCATTACGTGCGCCGTGCAGTGTCTGTTGTGCTCGGTGGTGTGGCACTCGTTCTGCCACATCGCGCACTTGCGCACCAAGCGCCGCATGGTCTGCTTCGACTACACGGGCATCGTTCTTTGCATCGCCGCGTCGATTCTGACCACCGAATATACGATTCTGAAGTGCCACCCCGTCGCACAGATCTTCTACATGTCGATCACCCTCACCTGCAGCGTGTTTGGCGTGATCATGAGCTGGCATCCGAATTTTGACTCGACGGGCGCACGCGCCATGCGCGCGCTGTTCTTCTGCTCCTTCGCCCTTTTTGGTGGGCTAGGCGGCCTGCATGCCGCATACTACCGCGGCGTGGCGGAAACCCTGTCCTACTACGTCCCGGTGCTCAAGAGCCTGGCGTGCTACGCTACAGGCGTCGTTTTCTACGCGTCTCTCTTCCCCGAAAAATACATCAAAGGCAAGTTCGACTACTGTGGTATGTCCCACAACATCTGGCACCTGTGTGTGGTTGCGGGCATCTACTACCACTACAAGGCGATGCTCGAGATCTTCGAGCGCGCCCTCGCGGAGGTCTGCCCTGTCTAACTATCTTATTTATATACAATGGCCGCAAGCGGCCCATAACATGTGATCTGCTCGCTTTGGCGCGCCATTACTTAACTGCATGTGGCACTGCATGTGCTACGTCGGCATGTGCGCCTCCGTCCCCATTTGGCCTGACGCATGCGCACATGCATGTGAGCGAGCGCTGCGTCGGCGTGGACGCGAACATACTCTGTGACGAACGGTGGGAGACCTTGCCAGCGACGCCCTGCAATGTGATTAATTGAGGCCTGCCAGCGCTGGCGCAATACATGGACAAATGGGAGGCAGATCGTGCAGGTGGTCTGTAAACTGCACAGAGCATTTATAGTCAGTCTGCTCAATGGCACCAGATTTCAGGCCGTCGAGAACATCTTGAACGGCAGACTGTCGCTGCGCGACGCACACCATCAAATTGCCGCCCTCGTTCGAGCATACTCTAAACTTGGGTATTATCCAGGAGTTTCAGCATCGGTGGAGACCCTGTTGCAATTTCGTACAGTCGAGGCGCCGTCAGGGCGCGTTCCACATTAGTACCCCCGTGCCCTAGGGTTCATACCTCATGGAATCGAGCGACGACGAGTACGTCGAGGAGGCGCGCGTGCCCCGTCGCGCGCGCAACCTGACTACGGGCGACGGCGGTGCGTATAGATGGGAAGATGAATACCACCGTAGCTGGGACGTCGTGCAAGAGGACTCTGGCGGCAGCCTGGCGACGGCCGTGGCCGGCATGGTCGACGACTCAAAGCGACGCCGTCTAGCCGCTAACACGACTCCTATCCATCGCGGGATCATCAGAAACCTCGTTCTTGTACTCGATATGACGCTGGCGATGGATGATACGGACATGCGCCCGACTCGGTTCGCGCACATGCTCGCCATCGCGCAGGACTTTATAGGGGAATACTTCAGCCAGAATCCGATCTCGCAGCTCGCGATAGTGGGCATTCGCGATGGGTTGGCGCACGTGGTGAGTCCCCTCGATGGCAACCCGGATGCCCACGTCGCGCGGCTGCAGGCGTGCCGCCAGACCACGCCTTCGGGCGTGCCTTCTCTACAGAACGCGCTCGAAATGGCGCGGGTCATCCTCTTCCACACCCCAAAACACAATACCCGCGAGGTGCTGCTGATATTCGGCGCCTTGATGAGCAGCGACCCCGGGCCTATGGCGCAGACGATCGACCAGCTCATCAGCGACCAGATCCGCGTGCGTATAGTGGGGCTTGCCGCGCAGGTCGCGGTGTGCCGCCAGATCGCCGAAAAAACCAACGCGGGAAGCGCCGACGCCTATAACGTCGTTTTGAACGAGACACACTTTCGGCAGCTTGTCATGGAGAGTACCACTCCGTTGGCCATCTATAACTCAGACACGGGCAAGTCACATTCCGTCGCGGTGCGCATGGGGTTTCCAAAGCGCACAAAACAGGAGAAGGTGGCGACTTTGTGCGCGTGCCACTCCAAACTCACAAAGCAGGGCTTCACATGCCCACAATGCCTAGCCAAGGTTTGCACCCTGCCAATGACCTGCCCTGTCTGCGAGCTAACGCTGATTCTGTCAACACATCTTGCTCGCAGCTACCACCATTTGTTTCCGCTTCGCGCGTTCACTCAGTTGCCACCCCAAGGGGGCGGAAAGTGTTTCGGTTGCTCGCTCGAGTTTAATGACCAGCACAGTCGCTACTCTTGCCCGCAGTGCGAAAACCTATTCTGCATCGACTGCGATGTGTTCATGCACGAATCGCTGCACAACTGCGCAGGCTGCGAGGTGCGGACGAGCTGAGCACTTGGCACGCTCTGAACAATCCAGTGGACGTTGTCCAGCTTCCCATTATTGCTGCAAGTTGCGGTCCCTAAATACGTCAATGTACTACATACGCTAGGCTCTGGAATTCAGATATTGACCCATTTCCCAGCAACAAGATGTTGTTTGAGCTTCTGTGGTGGTAGGTCCCATCCCGCACCGCCAGTGCCAATGCATGCGCCAAATCGTGGGACAACCCAGCTCTCGCGCACAGAACCCTTCATTTTGGGCGCATACGCCCCGCCGAGCGGTTTCGAGAAACTGACCAGCGGCGTCCCTTTGGCGAGCTGCCCCAGCTGCGGCAGAGTCACAGTTGTCAGCGGGCGCATTCTGATCGTCTCCGACTCGTTGAGCGTTAGTGACTGGTACACAACATAGTCCGGTGCCTGGTTCATTATACTCGACGGGTGAATGTACACATGCTGTCCAGTTATCGACTCGTAGGGCACGCGCGAGACTTGACGCACGCTCACTTTCTGGGTCTCTTCGGTAGGCTTGACCAAATGCAGTCTGACGGCCACTTGATCGATGTACGCAGCAGCAACAACCTGCATCAACGTCGAGACCTGGACTGGGTTCGGGGGCGGCAGCGGTTGCGAAAGCTTTTCTTGTAGCACTTTGTATGCGTCCGGACGCAGTGTCTGTGCAACCATTCGGCAGAGCTGGCCTCTTAGACTCTCCACTTCTTTCATTGCTTTGGGCCGCAAGTCCATGCTAGCGCAGAACTCATTAGTCTGGGTCCAGGAATACGCGGCGGACGCTGCGAGAAGCTGCAGCACGTCAGCTTTTGCGTTCAATACCGGAAGCTTGGGGCGTTCCGAGCCTTGCACGTTGAAAATGTTCGCGACTGTCATGGAACTGACCAGCGCGATGACGAATGGGAGGGAGTCGTTCTGGTTTCCAATAAGAAGCATTTTGGCGTGCCGAGGGTGGAGAGGGAAAAGGCTCATCTGCTGGCCCATAACGGTAATTTTCTCGTTCGCATCCAGAGCGTTCAGATATTGAAGAGTTTTAACGCCTTCGGTGAGCGACCAGTTCGGAATCTCTGTCGGAAAGGGGAATTGTGCGACTTTGTCAACGCCCATGGCTTTCATCTGCAAAACTAGTCCTTCAACTGGCATGCGCAAGATTTCAGGGTCCATAAATTCTGGGAAATCGCGCTCGTATACAGCCGCTGAGAATAGCCTATAGCAGTGGCCGGGACCTGTGCGGCCAGCACGGCCGCTTCGCTGATCGGCGCTGGCTTTGGACGTGTACTTGACGAGGTACTTCTGAATCCCGTTTGCACCGTCGTACACGCGCTGCTTGGCGCGGCCACAGTCGATAACGTATCGGATATTGGGGATTGTGAGCGAGGTTTCGGCAACGTTCGTGGCCACTACGCACAGCCGAGTGTTCTTAGGCACGGTTTCAAACACGCGCATCTGCTCCTCGGTAGAGAGAAGAGAGTACAGAGGAAGGACTTTTAAGCTTTTCTCCAACCTTTCCTCGTCCATGTTCTCAACACCCTCCTCAATGTCGCTCTCACCGTCCACTTCCTCTTCGTCGCTCGCTGCTGGCAACTCCTCCTCAAAGTCATCTCCAAGCTCGACAAATTCCTCCTCTAACGTACTCCTCTCGGCATTGAATTGGACCTGTTGTGCTCGACGCTGCTTCTGCGAAGGATCAAGCTCTCCTACGGCACGATCAATCTCCTCTTTCCCGGTCAAGAAAATGAGAATTCCCCCGTCAGGTAGCCGCTCGTGAATCCTCTTGGCCTTCTTGACCGCCTCCTCAACATAGTCCGGGGAGGTGCGCCGACTAAAGTGATTCGTCACCTCAAACTGACGCGCGTCTATGTTAACGATGGGCGGTTTATTGCTAAACAATCGCATGTTTTCGGCAAAATCGCTTACACGGAGCGTGGCGCTCATGATAATAAGTTTCAGGGGCGTCTGCTGCTGCCGCCGGTACTTGACCACACGCGAGAGCAGGCCTATCAAGATGTCCGTGTTAACGCTGCGCTCGTGAGCCTCATCAATGATGATACAGCTGTACTTATTGAGAAGCAAGTCTGAACTCATTTCACGAATAAGCACACCGTCGGTCATCAGCTTGATGTCAGTGTTTTTCCCTACGGTCGTGTCAAATCGAATCTGGTAGTCGACGTTGGCCGCCCCGTTGAGCTCGTAGCCGATCCGCTTAGCCATGGAGACTGCCGCTACGCGACGGGGCTGCGTGACACCTATCATACCTTTTCTGCAATAACCTGCTTCGAACAGGAACTGAGGGATCTGGGTCGTTTTTCCTGAACCGGTAGCACCAGTGACGATGACTACGTCAAAGTGGTGCACGTACTCCATCACTTGCTGCTCGTTCGCCACTGCAGGGAGATTTATTCGAACGTTATCAACCTCTTCAGTGCGCTTGATGACCACAGGTTCGAGAAGCTCGCGATCAAAATAACCAGGATGCGACTTGATTGCATCACTAGCAGCCACATTCTCCTCGCTCTCAGTGGGACGAGGTGCGTGCACGTAGTTGAGAGGCTTCTCGACTTCGATTTGGCTGATCTCATGAGTTTGAGCCCACTGCGCAAATTCCTTGCCTCGAGATACTCCGCTGGCCTCAGAAGCGCTACTTTCGCTGCTTTCTTGCTCCGATTCACTGGATTCCGACGCAACCGAGGCGCTGTCGGATGCACGGGTTTCTTCCTCTGAGACGCTGTCCTCAACACTGGTTGCGGGTCCGCGCTCATCGGTTCCGAGGTCGGTTGTAACATTTCCATTGCTTACATCTCCTCCATCGCCATCACCTAGCTCCTCCTCGCTCTCGTCTTCGCTCTCCTCATCGCTCCCCTCTTCGCTCTCGCTCTCGCTAAACTCAGGTTCTTGGGGAACGCCTAGCTTCTCTCTCCATGAGACCTTTTTGATTTTGCGCTTACCAATTGACGGCAAATTAGCGAATCCGAAGCCCGTTCCGGAGGTGACGCTTGGTGTGGTGACCGGCTGGTCTGCAGTCTGCGCTAGGCTAGACTCGTCAACCACACTCGTGCCCTTGCCCTCGTCATCATCAACGTCTGAGCCAGAGCTCTGATCCTCCGAGTCGTTGTCAGGGGCTGCACCATGTAAGACCTTTTGCCGATCGGCATTGATTCTAGAACCGGTGCCAAGCTTTCCCAGCGAGATCAACTGCGATGAGTCAATAGCCTTGCCTGCGAGCTTCTCCAAAAGAATATCCTTCTCCTCTTTGCGGACCTGCCGCTCAATATACTTCTCGAGCCGCTTCTTCTTGGCAGCATTGGCACGCTCGGGGAACTGCATGGCCATGCGCACGCGCTTCCTTGCATCTGCCTCCGGTCTAGCCATTTCGTGTAGTCTTTGCCGCTTGCGTTCTTCCTCCGCTCTCTCCTCATCTGTGGCCTCATTGAGCGCAAGCTCGCGATTTTTTTGGGTTTTGTGTTTCAGCACGTTACGCTTGTTCACTGATCCTTGTCGTGCCTTATCATTGAAGCGCGCGCGGTACTTCGCCATGCGCTACTATTTTTTTTGGCAGACGCTTACTTGACTAATCGGCCAAGCGTAAGCTCCCGGCGTGCCCTGTAAGACAAACGAAACCCAAGCGCCAGGACTACAGGTACGTACAGGTATGTTTGTATATGCTTAAACAGGTGCACTATGGCCCGTACACTTTCGAGCCGTGGTTCAAGGGGTCAGGGTATGTTGACAAGGACGCAAAGTCTCTTAAATCGTTCCGGTCTAAGGAACCGCGATCGATTTGGCAGGACCTGGCAAAACCGGACGATTTGGGCGAGTTTGATCTGCATATCTGTAGATTCTGCTTTGTGTACACGTCTAGCGGCCCACAGCTAACTCAGCATGAGCGCGTGTGTCCGTTCAAAGACTTTACGTTCGGAACCGGCTCGGAGCAGCGCCAGAAAATGGGCAAGCTTGTTTACGAAGACAAGGACTTCGAAGTGTTCGAGGTTCATCCTGATGGTATCCACCGCTTTGCCTTGCAGTGCCTGTCCCTTTTGGGACACTTGTTTTTGGAAACGAAGTCCATCTGCTTCAATCTCGATGGCTTTGTGTACTATCTGGCCTTTTCCAAACGGCACGAGATGTACGCCGGGTTCTTTTCGAAAGAAGTCAAGAGCTGGCACGATTATAACCTGGCTTGCATTGTTATCTTCCCCCCATTTCAGAAGTTGGGTCTTGGGCAGGCACTCATCAATTTCTCGTATATCCTTTCTGCGTACGAAAACACCCTCGGCTCGCCTGAGAAGCCACTCAGTAGCCACGGTTCTGCGGCATATGCTCGCTACTGGAAGAAGATGCTTGTACAGGAGCTAGCATTACTTCACGCAGAAGGCGGGGACTCCGATGAAAGAGAGGACGGTAGCAAGCCATTGCTGGTTACTCTGAAGGACATCAGCGCGCGGACCGCGATCTCTCCAGAGGACCTAAGCACGGTCGTTGAAGATGCGATTGAGCCCAAGGTTGGGAGCAGCAATGCTGATCCCCGGCACCTCCAAGTCCGCCGACTGGTGTAGGCGCACCATATTTGGTTTTGTGGTACGTATCCATTTTGTTGTCAGGAAAACTTTCCACAAGCTTGCGCTGCCTCCCTAATTGCACACCTTCGCGCGCGACATCGCTATAAATACAACATTTTGACAGATTCATGGCGCTAGCTCAACACATAATGCATCTTACGTCCCAAAGTGCAGCGATTTGCGGACAAGCTTCATCACCTGCTTCATTAACTGGATTGGGTGCTTAAATTGATGGCAGTTCTTGATGAATGACAGAAGCTCCCGCGCTCTGGATACATACAAAATAATACGGAAATGATCAGAATCCTTGTTATCTGCTCGGAAGCCACAAATGCTGCAAGGACCTTCAGCCGAATAGGCTACATCTTGCCTCCATATGCGACACCGACACGCAGCGAACTCGGCATTATTTAAGTTTTACCTGCCTCTCAGCTCTTTGTTAGCCATACTAGACATCGGCATAGAGGGTGTCGTTTGTACGGCTGTGTCGCTCACCTTGGTTCTCGCATACAAGAAAACGTTGGAGTCGAGGGCCTTAACCTTCGATACCGGCGTCTTTCTGCCGCTTCGAGGAAGCGATCCTGCGGTGCAACGCGGCAAACAGGTCCGACTCTTCCAAATACTGTCCAGCGCTTGCCGCGCTTCCGTTCAAGGTCGCCGTACGCTCGAATTATTACACACCTAGCATGCACATTTCAACACGCCCCAGACCATCTCAAATAACTTGAAGTATGTACTCAAAATTTCGCACTAGAATACAGCTGGCGCTTTTCGCGCGCTGTTCGAGACGTCTGCAAAACTTCCTTCTTCGCATACACCGAATTCAGTGCGCTGGCGTATATGTCGCAGACGATGTAAGTAGCAGTGGTTGGTACACTAGACGCCGCAGTTCACCACGAGCTGCATGAGAGTCTCGATATTAAGCACTGGCCCGTCGTACATCTCCGGAGGAGGCAACATATTCAGCAAGTTCTGCAGTTTTGGGTCGAGCGTTGCGGCCTCGACGTGCTGCGCCGGTGCACGGATTCCAAACCGGTCAGTGAACATTTCGAGTTCAGAACGGTTGAACGTTTCGGCGTATAGCCGCTCGAGTTCGTCCAGGTACCCGCCGGCTTGCGCTGCCGAACGGTAGTGGCGCCTCTCGTTATAGAGCACGAGATCCCAGACTCGCTGCGGCAGCGGAGATACCTGCCGCGCCTGCTCGAACACGCTGCGTGCGTTTCGCATGTCGTTGCAAGCGTACAGGCTCTGGAGGTACGGCTCAGCGAGCTCGGGGACCGGGAAGTCAGCGAACCCTAGGCGGAAGAACTGGAGCTCGAGGTCGGTGCCGCGCTCGGAGTCGCACGCTGCAAGGTAGAGATCTACAGTCGGTTTCAAGGTCTTGAACGCCGTGCGCAGCACGCTGCGCGCTGCCTCGCGGCCCTCGGCGCGGTGCGCAAATCGCGAAAGCTCGGCATAGGCGTGCGCCTTGCGCACATTGGTAGCGGCTGTGTCCCGTTCCGAGGCGTCCGTATCCATGCGCGTCTCCGGGTCCTCAGGCTCTCCTCCACAGGCGGCGATATAGTCGAGAATGACCTGCTTGGCCGCAGGGAAGTCCTGCTGGCGCTCACGCTCGGCCGCGAGCCGGAACACGAGCAGCGGCGAGTCCGGCATCGCGCGCAGACCTTCCGTGAGGAATTGAGCCGACGATATATCGGCGCCCGGCGGCGCCACGGTGCCCGCGTAGAACCACATCTCCGGCGCGAACCGCGCGTATATGACGCCCTTCTTGAGTGCGGCGCACACCCGCTGCGCGAGCTCCGAGGGCTCGAGCTCCAAAATGTTCTTGCACTCGAGCTCGACGGCTGCCCGCCAGAGGAGCCAGGTTTCGGCTGACTCGGCCGGCGACGGCATGCTGTTCACGGCGAGGCCCCGGGAAATCTGCTGATAGCCCCGGAGGCACTGCCGCGCGCGCATGTAAAACGGCGAGCGCTCGTCGACGAACTTGCGCGCGCTGACGCGGCTGATGCGGTTCTCGAACTGGCCGTACTTACGCCAGAGCATCTCGACGTTGTCCAGCGGCAGCGACACGGCACGCTTGAACGCCTTACGCACCTTGTCCATCTTGAACTGCTCCTCCCACTCGTTGGTCGTCTGCTCCTGCTGCAGGAACTCGATGTACTCCCTCCACAGCGCGCCGGCCGCCGGGTCCGCGAACAGCTGCTGCAGCACGAATTCATACGCGCTCTGCAGCTCCTCGGGCTTTGTCTCGCGGACGTGCTGCACGTACGCCGCGAAGACCTGCGGGTCCTGCGTCGCAGGCAGGCACCGCGTGAAGAGCTCCGCGCGCTCGTCCGGCGGCGCGGCCGCCAGCAGCCGCAGCCACGCCTCCGAGCTTGCCGGCCAGATGGCCAGCACGCTCTCGCAGACGCTGCGCACGTCGCCCGGCGCGCAGGCCTGCAGCCGCTCGCGCCAGACCTGGCCGTCGCGGTTCATGCTTGCGTAAGCGGCGCGTGCGGCGCGAAACGGCGGTGCCGCTCGTGGACGGCCGCCAGCGGGCGTTGGCGGCGCGATTAACGCGCACAGGTGGCACTCAGCTGGCCATTGAGGGTACGCTGGCGCTGCGCTCGCGGGCGACCCGGCGCGGCGGACGCTGCATTGGTCATCCGCCTGCCTTGCTAACTAAACTAAGCTCCCCGAGCAAGCTTCAGCCGCGCACCACATCAACCCGTCGCGCTGAAACCATGGAGCTGCACGTGTGGAGCCCCGTGAAGGAGGCGCTGAGCCTCGACCCCGACTGCCTCGCGTGCATCTACCTCGCGAACGCATCTGCGGCGGACGTGACGATCGTGCAGAGCAGCAACGCGAGCCTCTCACCGACGGCGCGGCTACCCGTGCTGATCCTCGCGGACAAGACGTGCATTACGTCGTTCTTTGACATCGCGTACTATCTGGCCGACAACCAGTTCTCGCCCGCGGACGTCGCGCTGATCTCGTACCTGCAGCGTCTCCGCAAGACAGCCTACGACCAGCTGTTCCAGCCGGACACGTATGCGGCGGTGCGCCAGCAGATCACCTCGCACACGCCGTTCCCGCTGCAGTACACGGTGCCGCTTGCGCTGAAGAAGCAGGCAAGCGAGGACGCGCACTTGCACCGCGTCGAGCACGTGCTGCGCAACGTTGAGAGCGTGTCGAAAGCCAAGGGTGTCGCCGTGAGCGCGGGCCAGACAGAGTACCTCCCGTGGCAACTGTACCTCGCGGCCATCCTCATAGTCCTGTCCCTGGACCTCCCCGGTCTGCAGAAGAACATCGACGCGGAGTTCCCCGACTTCAAGGCGCTAAAGGAGCAGGTCCGCGCGATCCGTGTCACGAAGCCGGTGCAGGCCAGCGGCAAGGTCGGTACGCACGCGATCCGGCACGCGCTGGCCTCGATTATCTGAGCCTGGGCACGCCCAGGCAGCGGCGCACGTATGCCCGCTCGCAGCTCGCCTGCTGCCGCACCACTTGTGGCGCTGGCAAGAGGCATCCCGTCCGGCCTGCGGCCGCTCAGGGCGCGCTGCTCAGCACGTCCGTCGACTCAGGGGCGCCACACAAGGGCACGGGCAGACTCGAACACTCAATTCTGCCGCCGGTGCCGCACTCTTTCTGCTTCGCCGCATGATTCTGGAGTGCTACACCCGAGTCTTTGTGGACGATGGCGCGCTGGACGCCACGAGCGCGTTCTATCAGAAGCTACTCGCGGGTCGCGAGACGCTGCGCTTTGCAGACACTGCCACCGGGCTCGAGCTGGCGGCAGTCTCGGCGACCAAGATGTCAGTGCTGATCATTGCGGGCTCGCCGGCACGTCGCGCGCCGTTTGAAGCCACGAAGCTGACGATCAAGGTGGACGTTCTTGACGCCGTCGTAGCCGAGCTTCGCGACACTGCTGAGCAGCTCGAGCCCGTCCAGTCCACGCCGGTAGGCCGCAAGACGCGGTTCCGACACCCGGACGGCCTCGTTGTCGAGTACGTCGACCACGCGTAATCGCTTGTGCGCAATCCGTGCTGTCGACGCGCGTGCGCGCCCGCTGGGGCCGCCTCAGGTAGTGTTGTTAATCTTTGAAGTAGTAGCATGATTCCGTGATGATTTCTTTGGTACATAGCGCTAATTGCGGCGCGGCATCTGCAGCTTGTTGTACACAATGTAGTAAACAACCGTGGAGTCCTCGGCCACGATCGCATGCACGAGCCGCGGGACCCGCAGAGCCGCGAAAACATGGCTGTACATAGCGACCGACGCGCCGTCCGCGGCATTGGACACGAGTACGTGCTCGCTCGCGACGGCAACGTCGTCCGGGTGCAACTTCTGAGGTGGCGTGCCCCGTAACACGCACAGCCCCTCGTCATGCACACTGCAGTCTGTCCACAGCTGCTGATGCACGAGGTTCTGCAGCGCCGTCTGCATCGCGCTCGAAACCCTGAACGCGCGCGGCCGGACGGCACGAAGCTTTTGGCAGGCCTGCCACAAACCGCGCCCCGCGATACCGCCAGAATAAATTAGGTAATTCCGAGACTAGGCTACAGAATACGGCTTGCAGCAAGGCAATTACTCATTGCGCAAGCGCTCAGGCCTACACCATGTTGAGACTAGCGCGCCGCGGAGGCGCCCGCGCGGTGCGCACGTATGCGTCGAGCGCAAGCGTCGCAGTGACGCTGCCCGACGGCACATTCTCGGCGTACGAGATGGACCCGCCGAGCCTAGAGTTGAACATCAACAAGGACGAGCTGCTGCAAATGTACCGCGACATGAACGTGATCCGGCGCCTGGAGACCAACGCCGACGCGCTGTACAAGGCGAAGCAGATCTTCGGGTTCTGCCACCTCACGCTCGGGCAGGAGGCGGTCGCTGTCGGCATCGAGGCCGCAGCGGAAAAGGAGGACTCCATCATCACGAGCTACCGCTGCCACAGCTTCGAGTACACGCGCGGGCAGCCCGTGTCCGCCATCCTGGCCGAGCTCATGGGCCGCAAGACCGGCGTCAGTCGTGGCAAGGGCGGGTCGATGCACATGTACGCGCACCAGTTCTACGGCGGCAACGGCATCGTCGGCGCGCAGGTGCCGCTCGGACTCGGGCTCGCGTACGCACACAAGTACCTCGGGAACCCGCACGTGAGCTTCACGCTGTACGGCGACGGCGCCGCGAACCAGGGCCAGGTGTTTGAGTCGTTCAACATGGCGAAGCTGTGGAAGGTCCCCGTCATCTTCGGCTGCGAGAATAACAAGTACGGCATGGGCACCGCGGCGAGCCGCGCGTCCGCCATGACCGAGTACTACAAGCGCGGCCAGTACATCCCCGGCATCAAGCTGAACGCCATGGACGTGCTTGCCGTGCTGCAGGCCAGCCGCTATGCGCGCGAGTATGCGCTCGAGCACGGCCCCATCGTGCTGGAGTACGAGACGTACCGCTACGGTGGACACTCGATGTCCGACCCGGGCACGACGTACCGCACACGCGAAGAGATTCAGAAGGTGCGCCAGCAGCGTGACCCTGTGCACCTGCTCGCCGCGCGCTTGACGGAGCTTGGCGTTGCGACTGAGGATGAGCTGAAGGCCATCGAGAAAGAGGCGCGCGACTACGTCGCTAAGGAGGTCGAGAAGGCGAAGGCCGCGCCCGCCCCTGAGGGCACCGCCGAGTATCTCTACTCAGATATCTACGCCAAGGGCTCGGAGCCGGCGTGGGTGCGCGGCCGCACTGCCGACGAGATTTACACCTACCCGCGGGCCTAGACTGTGGCGCGCGAAATCGTGCCATGCGGGCTTGGTGGCATGCGCGGCCGTTGCCGCTCTAGCAGCAGGTCAGCAGTCTACGAATATATACGATATGAGCCTATTTTTGCGTGCAGTTCATGATCCCTCGGGTTTCGCCCGGTGGTTAACGGCCAGCCGTGCTTTCGAAGAGCACGCGCGGTCGGTACTTTGAATATCGCTGGATGGACGCCAGAAGGGATTGTCTTCACACGGTAAATTTCCATCCGAAGCGAAGTCAAGAATGTCTGGTACGGCCACTACGCGGCAAGTTTGTGTGTATATGTTTATATACATGGCCGAGGCATTAGAGACGCCCTGCGCACCTACATAGAACGCGTCATATACTGCAAATGTGAAGTTGCAGTCAAAGACCCACATCTATACGCCTACACGTCTACATATGAAGCGCTGGGATCTTGTTTACGAAGGCCACATCCGTATAAGTACGTACCCATCGCAATGGGGTAGCGCCCTCTTAGCATGCACTTCTGACACCCGCAGCTCACCAGGGACATCCATGCTGCGTGCACGCCACCAGCGAACAGGCCTGGGAATTGCGAGAACAAAACTTGCGAGCGTCAGGCACAACCATTACGCGGCCGCGGTGGTAAGCTTTAGGTTCTGCGCTCGCAGCGCCTGCCCACCTCAGAGCGTGCAGGGTCCTGGCACCCCAACAGGCGCCCTCATTTGGGAGGTATGCGCACGCGCGCGCGTGCATCCGGGCCACAACCACCCTAACCACGCGTGGACACACTCCAGCTGCCGCGCCATGACTAACCGCGCCGCACCGCCGCGCCAGGCCGCGCGCGTGGACCAGCGCCCGTCTGCCGGCCCGCAGCACCTCGCTGGCGTCTGCGCGCGAACGCCGGCCGCGTCCGTCGCGGGCAGCTGACCGGTTGCGACCTCGCTGAATAAGCAGTATGGACGACACGCTGCGCCGGCTGTACGCGGATTTTGCGGCGGTACTGGAGACCGCGGCGCACGGCGCGGCGGTGCTGTCGCTGCCGCTGGTCCCGCGGAGCTCGGAGCTCTACGACGTGAACACCATCCTGTCCGTGCCCGGCGAGCTGAGCGTGCGTGCGAAGCTGGCGTCGGGGTCATACGACCTGCCGAAAGCAGCGGCGCTCGATGCGGCACCCGCGCCGCCCGCGCTGCGTGGGCCGATGCTGCTCTTTCACGACCTGCGCCTGGCGTTCGCGCGGCTCGTCTCCGAGTACGACCAGTCGTCGCCGGAATACGCGGCCATTAGCGCGCTGTACCGCTTCGCATGCGACCTGCTCGTGCGCGAGGCGAACCGGCTGAACCTGGCGCAGCTGAGCACCGACGGCGACCGCGACGCGTACCTCGCGCGCATCGCCGCGGGGTTCCAAGTCATCAGCGCCGAGATCCAAGAGCCGAACAGCGAGACGTTCTACGTGACCGCCGCGAACGGCCCGCTGTTCATGTCCGCGAGCAACAAGGCGCCCGTCGACCCGCGCGACACCGCCGTCGCGGGCAGCGTGCACACGGTGAAACTGCTTCCGCACATCGCGCGCGCGCCGGAGTCCACGCTGGGCTTCACGTCGCCGCTGAATCCGCGCTTCCCGCAGCCCAACGCGCCGCCAACGGAGATTCTGAGCCACTTTGTGCACCCGAACTCGCACACGACGGTGCCGCCGCTGTGGCTAGCGAGCGCGGACGCGTTCGGCTCGTTCGCGCCGACGACTGACTCTGCCGGCGCGGTCGTGCCCGCCGAGGACGCCGCCGCCCTATGGGCCGAGCGCCGACCGCGCGGCGCGGCCGCGCCCAAGCCGGAGCCCGAGCAGGAGCAGGACCACGACGTGGAGCTCGCGGACGCGGGCACGCCGGCGGCGCTGGGAGCACTGTCGAATGCGTCGAGTGCCGCGGTGTCGTCGCGCGCGTCGCCGCTGACCGTGCGCTCGGCCAGCCCCAGCGATGGTCACGAGTTCGACCCCGTCCCGCTGCCGCAGCTCGCGAGCTATGGCGCGTTCGCGGGCGGGCTGCCGCTGCCGCCGGCGTGCCTGGCCGAGGCGCAGGACGGGCTCAGCGCGGCGGACCTCGAGCTGCTGCTACGGTGGTCGCCGTACAGCTTTGTGGACGACGACGAGCTCGAGGCCGCGCAGCAGGGCTCCGAGCACGCGCTCGTGTCGCGGCTGCTGCTCGAGCTGCAGTACATGCAGCGCGAGCGCCTCGCCGCGCCCGGCGTCGAGCTCGAGGTCGGCGACAGCGAGCGGCACGTCGCGCTGAAGGCGGCGAACGTGCTTGCGCGGCTGGTCGCGCACGCCGACCCCGAGGACATTCGCCTGCAGCTCGACACGCGTCTGCCGGTGATTATGCGTAACTATGCGGGCTCGCTGCCCGCAGCGACCGACCCCGCGATGCGCGCGCCGCAGCAGCCTTTCCCGCAGCAGCGGCTGCAGAGCCTGCAAGGGCTCCGGCAGCAGTCAATCCGCCGGCCCGTGCGCCGCTGAAGGTATGCCGCGGGGCGCATGCCGCGTGCGCGTCTGGGTACAAGAAAAGGGGGCCAGCCCAGGTGCTCAGCGGCGGCTGTGCCAGAAACATGCAGAAGCTGGCCGCTGTTGTCTGCATTGACGCTGCTTGGAAGGCAGCAATGCTCGAAACAGGAAGCTTCTGTGGCGCACGTCCTGCTAGCGGTGGAACGAGCTGTTGGGGGAGAGGATCCCGAGCGTGGTAGGGCATCGCCGTCCTAATCCGCCTCGAGTGTGCTATTTATGGACCGTGACTCTAGCTGCGGCACGGTTGGAGTGCTTCCGCTTGGCCTGTGTAGCCGGCTGCTTGAAGCTTGCTTGAAGCGTGTCAAGCGAGCGAGGCGTAACGGTGGCAGGCCGCGCAGAGTGGATGTTGTATAATGGGCCAGGCGGCCGTTTTGGCGAGGCTTGACTGCCTGGTCGCGATTGTAGTTTAGAAACGAGATCCCTGTAGCCTTGGAGCTCCGCGGGCGCGAGCACGAAGCTCGCAGCGGCCTAAAAGAGCAGCTTGATGGCCGCAGTTGCGTTCTCCAAGGGACATCGGCCTCCGCGCGGCGCTACCGCTTGTTTTAATGCTTAGAGGAACCAGGTAGATTCAGCTGGACAGATGTGCGCGGCTTGCCGCGCGAGCGCGATCGCGCGCGCTTTTTCTGGAGCGGTTTGGTCGCCATCGATCCCGTTTTGGCCACGCTGCCGAGCCGCCGCGCGACGCATGGTCGGGTTAGGAAGACTAAGAGCCACAGGTCGCACGGGCGGGAGATCACGCGCTTACTGAAATTTTCTCTACTAACCACGTTTGCAATGTCCTTTGGTGATCTTTCTACTGCTGCCGGTCTTGAGAAGCTGAACGCGTTCCTCACGGAGAAGAGCTTCGTCGAGGGCGCCGAGTTGAGCGACGCGGACGTCAAGGTCGCGGCCGAGGTCGGCGCGGGCGTCGACGCTGCGAAGTACCCCAGCATCGCGCGCTGGTACAAGACCGTCGCTGCGAACAAGGAGATCCCCGCCGCGGGCGGCGCGGCCAAGGAGGGCGAGGACGACGACGACGTCGATCTGTTCGGCTCGGACGAGGACATCGACGAGGAGGCCGAGAAGGTCAAGCAGCAGCGCGTCAAGGAGTACGAGGCCCGCAAGGCCGCGAAGGGCCCGAAGGCCGCCGCCAAGTCGATGGTCACCATCGATGTCAAGGCGTGGGACGATGAGACCGACATGGAGGAGCTGCTCGAGAACGTCAAGAAGATCTCGATCGACGGTCTCCTCTGGGGTGGCAGCCAGTTCGTGCCTGTCGGCTACGGCATGCGCAAGCTGCAGATCAACTGCGTCGTCGAGGACGACAAGGTCTCCATGGACGAGCTGACCGAGCTCATCCAGGAGGACGAGGACCACGTCCAGTCCGTGGACATCGCCGCCATGGCCAAGGTCTAAGCGCCGCAGCAACCCGTTCGTAAATAATTCAGTACTCTAGCGTAGCGCACGGATCGCGCAGCCATCGCGCGGCGAAAGGCGCGCGGCGCACCCCCCCCCCCCGGCTGTCGCACGCTGTCGGCCGCACCGCCAGGTCGCGAGCGCGCGTATCTAGGCACGCACAGTCGCGCTGCGGCGCAAATGCGCCGGGCTCTGCGCGCCAGGCACAGGCAGCGCGCGTGGCCCAACGCCGCCGCGTGGTCTCGCCGAATTAGCTAACTGCACGCTTATACATTACCTAATTCTTTTCTTGAGATTTTCATGGGCCTGTTTTCGCACCCGCAGGTGAACGCGTCCATTGACTCGCTGTTCAGCAAGGCCGTCGCGCCCAAAGCGCGCTCGGACGCCGCTGTGGGGCCGGCGACGGCTGTAGAACCCGAATCCGCAAGCCCCGAGCCGCGGGCCGCGCCGGCGAGCCCGCAGCGCGATGGTGCACGAACCGAGCCAGAACTCGCGCTGGAGGACCAGTACTTCCTCAGGCTCGCGCGCGAGCCAAAGCGCGGGCGCGGCGACCGCGCGAGCGAGCCGGAGCCCGCCGCGCCCACTGAACCCGCCGGTGCGGAGCCGGAGATGCGCGACGCGGGTGATGCCGACGCGGGCGATGCAGACGCCGCCGAGGCCGAGCGTGCGCAGGACGACGCCGAGCCGGGAACGCTAGAGGAGCTCGGCGAGGCCGACGCGGCCGGTGCGGACACGACGCTGTTTGTGAAGAACGTGCCGAACGTCGTGATCACCGACCGCAAGGCGCGCAGCGCGCTCGAGAAGGCGTTCGGGCCGGGCATCCGGTCGCTGCGCTTCCGCTCGATCGCGCTGAGCGAGGCCATCCCGCGCAAGGCCGCGTACATCACGAAGAAGGTGCACGAGCAGCGCAACACGGTCAACGCGTACATCGTGTACAAGACCAAGGAGCAGTTCTTCGAGAAGCTGAACACGATGAACCTGCACGAGTTCCGCGGGCACCGGCTGTTCGTGGACAGCGCGCTGAAGCCGCGGCGCATGCAGTCGAAGCTGTGCGTGTTCGTCGGCAACCTGCCCTTCGACACGACCGAGCAGCAGCTGTACGACGCGTTCGCGGACTGCGGCGAGATCAGCAGCGTGCGCGTCGTGCGCGACCGCAAGTACAACATCGGCAAGGGCTTCGCGTACGTGCAGTTCGCGGACGCGAGCAGCGTGCAGGTCGCGCTGGCGCGCAACGGGCAGCCGCTCGCGGACCGCGCGCTGCGTGTCACGCCGTGCCAGTCGCTGCAGACGCAGAAGGCGCGGCAACGCGCGGGCCCGCTCGCGCAGAAGAAGACGCCGCGCAGCAAGCAAGGCCGGCCGGCGCGCGCGGGCGGCGTCGCGAAGCGCCGGCAGGACGCCGCGCAGCCGGCGGTCTTCGAGGGCGAGCGCGCGAAGGAGCGCAAGGTCTCGCTCGGCAAGAAGCGCCGCAGCGCGACGGGACGCAACGCGACGGGGCGCAACGCGAGCCGGAAGTGAGGCCGCCGCGGGCCATCTGCAGCCTCAGGGACGCCACCCACACGCTCTTTCTGCGCGCAAGCACCTGGCATGGTCCCCTCCCGCGCTCACAGAAGCTTCTTCAGGTCGATGTCGTGCCACTTCGGGGGCCGCGCAACGGCGAAGAAGCGCCGCGGCTCCAGCGGCGGCAGCTCGTCCTTGTTCGGCGGCGGGCCGTCGCCGACGTGGTCGAACTCGATGTGCTCGCCGCGCCACTCGGGAAACAGCACGTCGATGCGGCTGTTCAGCTTGTACGCCTGCGTGCGCTGCGAGTCCATGTCGCTTAGTAATTAACAGCGGTGCACGAAGCTGCGCGGATGACGCGCGCCGGCCAGCGGGCGACGCGTGCGCGCAGCGCTAGAGTACATACCTACGTACGGGTTGATGCATAGCGCCGCCCGGCCCCTTACAAGGCCGGCGGCTTTTTTTTAGTGCCGCTTTTCCGGCGCGCGCGCGGAATTGACGCTAGCGTTCGGCGCGGATTCCGCTCTCGGTTTCCACTCTCGGTGTCCACTGACGGTTTCCGCCCTCGGTCTCCTATTCGTTTCCTACCCGTTCCCGCTATCGATTTCCGCTATCGGGGCCCGCTACCGGGGCTGCGCGCCTCAGTCCCGCGCGCTCAGACCTCGCTCGTTTCGAGCGCGTCGATGCTATCGTGGATGAGCCCCCACAGCTGCTGCTCGTCGGTGACCGCGACCTCGCCGTTCTCGCGCACGATGACCCCCGCGTCCGCGTGCAGGCGCTGCGGGACGAGCGCGAGCACGGCGAGCGGGTCGCACAGCTTCGGCGAGATGCTGTCCGCGTAGTACGTGAGCAGCTCGAACAGCATCTGCCGGAACACGGTGTAGCGGTCCGCATGCACGCCCTTTTTGATCGTCTGCAGGCTCTCGTGCGTGAGCTCGACGCCGTTGTTGGCTGGGCACACGAAGATCTGCGGAACGGCGCTGTTCGGCGGGACGTGCGGCTGGATCACCTCCGCGAGGTTCATCACGATCTCGGTGGCGTACGGGTCGGCCTTCAGGTTGCAATCATCAACGCCCGCGCTGATGCTGATGACGTCGAGCAGCGGCACGAGCGTCGGGTTGTTCAGCACGAACGCCGCCAGGTTCGTGAGCGGGCCGAGACAGCACACGCACACGCGCCGCGGCGGATGCTGCTGCACCGTCGCGCTCAGCGCCTGCAGCGCGCTGTGGTCAGGCTGCCGCGGGCCCAGCGGCAGCGGCAGCAGCCCGGACCCGCGCAGCCCGGCGCGGTCGTCCTGCGGCGGCAACAGCCCGACCGACGGCTTCTCCTCGCCGGGGAACACGTGCACGTTTGCCGCCTGCAGCGCGGTCAGCAGCGAGTGCGCGTTGCGCGTGGCGCTGTCCAGCGACACGGGGCCGTACGTCGTCGACACGCCGAGTAGGTCGAAGCACGGTAGCGCGCTTGCCAGCAGCAGCGCCAGCGCGTCG
Organism: Starmerella davenportii; assembly: GCA_030579095.1. Lineage (NCBI taxonomy): Eukaryota > Fungi > Ascomycota > Dipodascomycetes > Dipodascales > Trichomonascaceae > Starmerella > Starmerella davenportii. The sequence continues at coordinate 213,404 of JAKUAD010000012.1, forward strand.
TCGTGGCTCGCGTCGGTGTCTATCCACAGCGGCAACATCTCGTCTTTCGCAAAGGCGCCGGCCACGGCTGTTTACACCCAAAGGTGGTGATTAGGTAATCGCGCGCGCCCAACGCGTCGCGGCCGCGGCGGTGGCGGTGCCGCCGGGCTGCCGCGGACGGCCTGCGCCTCACCGCGCGGTGCGGCCGCGTCTGCTTGGCGCGGCCGTGGCATGGCGACGCCCTGTAGGCTAGTGGGAGACAAGCGGGGGACGGCGAAAAATTGCGCACCAGTTGCCGCGTGTCTCGTTCCGGTGCACTGAGTCATTGCGGCATTTGCTGCTCGTAAATGCATTGCGTGCTGGGTGTGTGGCGCGTTTGCACGTTTTTTGCACCGTGTTCAAGTCAAAACTTAGAAGTTTCGCTGGCTTCGATGTCTACAGCTCTATCTGACTGCCCGTCTGCTCACTCTGTAATTTCATCCCCTCTAAAAACCTTTGACAGCTCTTAATTTCTGTAACCCCTTGATAAGCCTCGCCGTGTGGAGAGAAGCCTTCTGTTAATAGGAAGCAGGCCGCATGGCCGGCTCTATTCAGCTCCTAGAATGCTGTTCGGTGGTCGACGCAGGCACAAATAGTGTACAGCGATCCCTGAATGGCTTCAGCCCACAAGCGGGCTGTGTTCCGCTGTTTTTTGATCACGATCGAGGCGGATGGGGTATTCGAACTTGAAGTATAGTTCGATGAATTTGGAACGCTGTACTACTAGCAGGCTGTTCGCCGCGTCCGTATTATACTTGATCGTGGGTTTTAGTTGGGCGTGGGGGGTACAAGCTTTCCAAATCTACAATTCAGAAGCGTCCTCATCGTTTCACCAGTCTTCTTGGAATCTGGCGTGGTCGCTACAGCTATGCCGCTGCTTCGCATCCTGTGCGACTCGCTGGACGTGTAATGATGCTTTCATCAACACTGCAACACAACGAGCACAGGAAACGCACGGCCACCGGCGAAGAGCCGCAGTTGCACGGCAAAGGGCGGCGGGCTCGCAAACGCCAGCGCGGGCGCGCGTCACCCACAGCGATAGTATCTCCCGCGTGAAGAACGAGGTCTCTTGCTCGCACAATTCAGATATGTTGAGAGGGCCTTGAACTCACTCATGGCGCAGCTTTGGAATCCAGGCATTGGAGATGCACGCAAGCTTGCGTACCGTACGTCAAAACGGCAGCAGCTTTGCAGCCAAAGAATCTGCGGCAAGCTGCTCCGTGCTCCGCTGCATACATGTGCCTAGTCCAAATCTCGAACGCTTGCCTAGTGGCGTGCCTATCAACATGCGTCTGCCGTTTCTGATACAGACCTCGCACCGAGTCTCAATGTGCTACTCTTGTCGGTGACAGTTTTGCGTCGCTCAGGTGCGGTCTGCTGGTTTTAGCGCCCTTGCATGCGCGTGCATGCAGGGTTTCAGCACGTATGCGCACTGTGTCGGCACTGACGGGGAATCGGCGTCAATGTCCTAGCGCGCTCGGCTCATTTATTAGGGCAAAAATACCAGCCAGAATTAGTTCTCTCAGCGCTGCAGTTGTGCCACACACTACGTGACTCACCCCCGGGTGCCGCGCTGCGCGAGCTCCTAATGCCAGCGGAAGCACTTTGGCTGGAGCCACAACCTTCCTCGAGCACACACCTCGACATCGCTCTTATATTCGCTCGCGCCGCACGCGGGCTGGCCCTCGGCTGGCGGCCAATGGCGGCCCACGCCTGCGGGAGCCACCCGATGCTGACAACGTGCCTGAGGCCAGGGCAGCGTACCTCGTGCATGCACCTCCGCAATTCTCCGTCTCGAACAACCACGGAGATCTCGGCCTGCGCAGAATGGGGTTCTTCCGCCGAATTTCGTCTGCGAGCAAGATGCATGGGGGGCAGCCCCCTCGCTACGAGACTCCGGCAGGCGTAAAAACGACGGCAGGCCCCGCGCTGGCCGATCCGGAGACGCGGAAGCTTGTCAAGGAGGTGCTCGAAGAGTGCAAAAACTGGAAGCAGCAGCCCAGCGAGGAGCAGATGCGTGACTTCGAGCCCCAGATCTACACGCTGCTCGCGGCGTTCGCGGTCGTCGCGCAGGGCCCCGGAGGCCATGGCTACGATGACGCCATCCACCGTCTGCTCGAAATCAAGCGCCCGGCACTGGTATACTCCGTTTTCAGCAAGACCATGAAGGAGCGCACCGTAGACGAGTACATCAACATCCTCGACGCCGTCTTCGAGAGCCACGTGCTCAACTGGCAGACGATCCCGATTCCGCGGAAGATGTTTCTAACGTCACGGCTGCCGGTGGTAAAATACGCGGAGGCGCTGATCCGGCTGAACACGAGCGAGCCCCGCCGGGTCGCGCTGCTCCAGAAAGCCGGGATCTGGCACGTGTACGAAGACTCCGACGGCGAGCACCTCACGGTTTACATCACAAAGCGTTCAGCGGTCGAGGTTGCGCGGCTGCTGAGCCCGCCCATTGACAAAAAGACCACCCGCACGCTGGACTTCATGTCTGAGCGGTTCTTCGAACGGAAGAACGGTCTCTGCTGGCAAGGAATCCAGTACTCTGTGGTTGTCGACGGCGTGCTCAAGCGGCTGGCGCGGCGGCCGAGCATCGAGTGTCCGGGAGCGGACTGCACGGATGCCGTCTCGAGGGTCCTGATGTTCCTGTTCACGTCGCCGAAGGAGCAAGCCGAGCGCTTGCGCCACCGCCTGGCTATGTCGTCGCTGATGTCGGTGTATCTGCGGCAGGGCCGCCTGCTGTGCTCTGTGTACCAGACGCTCTTTGCCGCCGAGGCGTCGCTGTTCGACGCGTACGTGACGCGCGACTTCATGTTCGACCGCATGCTCGAGACGCTGCAGGAGCCGAGCTTCGCATGCTCCTACTGTCTGGAGAGCGCGGCGTACTTCTTGCTGCTCCTTCTGGATGGCGCTCGGCTGCGGCGATGCCGCTCTGTTGCGAGCAACGACACACGTGCCGTGCTCACCAAGGCCACCGACCTCTTCCTGAGCCGCGAGGCTAAAGGCGCGCGGCCAGACGGTTCCCGGGTGCGCGCACATCTACGCGAGGCCCAGCCCACGTTCGGCGAGAAGGACTGGCTGTCTCTTGAACGACTGCACACCGCGTAGCCTGGCCTCTAGACTCTCCTTTGCCGCGCATGTATCAAACACGGTGCCCTTCTGTCCTTCTCTGTCCTTCCCTGGCGCATTGGCTCGCGCTCGGGATCAGGCGCCGCTCCCCCCATTCGCCCGCTTTACGCATGTACGGCGGCAACCAGGGTGTCGCACTAGTGCCGCGCGGAGGCCGCACAAAGGCCACGCAAGTGCCGGTTTTCTCGTGGAGTGGTCGCGCTGTATTCTGGTAGGCCGCGCAGAGCCGGCCTGCCGCTAGCTCGTGTGTATATTATGCTGTATGCTGCCTTAAGCAGGCGTAAATTGGCACTTCACCCGCACACCTCCCCCGCACACACTCATACGGCGACATACCATTGTCGTAAACTCGAAGTCAGGTTAGTCTCATGACTCGCTCTGACGCAGAGGGAACACGACTCGCACTGCCCGGCTGCATTTGTGGCGCGCTGACTAACTACGCGCTCAGGCTGTTCGTCGCGCCCAGCAGCGAGGCGATTACTCAACACGCGATGCTGCGGTTTGTGCTGCGGTGGCTCACGCGCCCCATCGGCATTACGCGGCGGCGGATCGCCGGGCTGGTGCAGATGAGCACGAATGGAGTGCGCCAGTGGCGCGCGCGTAGCTCGACCGGCCACGTGCTGTCGCGGGTGAGCTCCGCGCTGCTGCTGCTGCTTACCTGCCTGTTCATCGCATGCACGTTCATCGACATCCTGCGACAGAGCTTCTCGACCGGGCAGTTCTGGAACTCGATCATCGTGATTGGGTTCCTCGGCGTCGTCGTGCTCTGGGCGTGCACGCTGCACTTCCTGCGGCTGCTGCGCATCTCGCGCGGGCTCTCGGCGATCCCGCGGCGCAATCAGCTGCGCGCAAGCGACCTCGGCACTCGCATGACGCCACACGTGCGTGACGCGCACCTGCGCTGCGAGCAGCTATTCAAGGCACAAGCCGCCGCCGCGAACGTCGAGCACCCGGGTATGCAAAACCCGTCTGACCCGAACCCGATCGAGGTACCATTCTGGGAGCTCTCAAGCATCATACCGCAGTTTCTGGAGGACCACTTCACGACGGCGGATCCGGACTTCGTGATTCCCAAAAACTGCAGCCTGCGCGAGTTCGTGCAGATCGCCATTGCGAAGCGCAGCCTAGACCCGGAGTCCTACCCGGCAGCGAACCGGTTCGTCGAGATGTACGACGTCTTCCGCTACAGCGGGAAGACTGTCAGCAAAGAGTTCCTGCTCGAACTCATCGAGTGCCTCAAGCTCGTTGTCGGTGGCATCCGGCAGTCCGGAACCACCCCGTGGTTCGCGCCGCGCGCTGCCTCGGCGCAGAACAGCGTGCTCGTGTACAGCGACTCCTCGCTCTCCTCGCGGTCCCTCCGCGGCTCCGTGCGCACCGACCTCTCGCAGCTCTCACAAGTCTCTCCGCGCACGCCCTGGCGATAGACTACTCTATTTATTCATCCCTATTTATTTCGGACGCTACACCCGTCCTTTATTATGCATGTTTGTACGCAGCGTCCTGACTTGGCTGCCCATCTGTCCATTGTGTGGGCTCACCACTCTGGCGAGGGCACCGTCATCTCGAACGTCGGCTTCTTATTATTGCGCCGCCATTCTGCTGGAGATCCCGCATTCCGGTGTCGCCTTTGCAGGTCCCAAGAGCGCATACAGTGCACACACGCAAGACCACACCGCATCGTTCAATGTTCTCACCTTCTGTCCGCTATGCCCCGACCAGCCGCATGAATTTCGAATACATTTCTACGCTCCAGTTTCATTGCCCAGCGGCTTTGCTTTCGGGTTGCGTAACTCCGCTGCCTGCGGTACTCTCGTTAGATGCCTGCGCGAGCTAAGTAGCTGGCGTAAGGGCCCTAGTGTTTGGTGTTAAAATATGCTAGCACACTAACGAATTAACTAAAACAAAGCACAAAAAGGGACGCCTAACAGGTCTCTAGCAGCAAGGCTGGCGAGGGGCTACGCATGCTGGCGCCAGCGACGCGCAAATTGAGCGCGGGGACTCACTACTGCCCACAGCGTTGCGCGGCGTGGGCAGAGCAGGTCGCCGTGCAGCAAGCGCCGATGGCACGCAGCTTTGCCGCGCGACACGCCAGGCTGCTTCACGCCCATCGCGAGCGGCGCACCTATCTGCAGCACGCAACCCGGGCGGAGCCCCTCAAAGATCAATGAGATTCGCGCTACTGCTGCGGCTGCCGTTGGAGTACGGGCTGTTGGCGTTGCCAAAGCCGTACCCTGTGTGCGCGGGCTGTACCTGGGCCGCGGCAGCGCCGAATTGCGCAGTGCCGGAGCCCGTGGAGAAGGGGTTGTTCTGGCCGGTCTTGCGCGCCGTAAGCATCGCCGTGAGCCCGCGCCCGCTGGAGTCGACGAACTCGCCCTGCGTGTGCTGCGCAGGGATCATGGACGCGCCTGTGTTGCCAAAGGTATCCATGGGCGCGTCGAGGTTGAGCACCTGGTCCAGCCGGTCCATGTGCTCCTTGTCGAACGTGCTCTGACGGTGCAGACGCGGCTTCGCGCCGCCCGACGCTGACGAGAAGTCAGACGCGGGGGAAGCGGTCTGTGAAGCGGCCTGCGACGCGGCCTGGGATTGCGCGAACGCCGCGAACGGGTTGTTAGAGCCTGTCTTGAACGGCTGCAGCGCCTCCCGCTGAGCATTGTACTGCTGCTGAGCCTGTGCCTGAGCCTGAGCCTGAGCCTGAGCCTGAGCTTGAGCCTGCGCCTGAGCCTGCGCGAGCGCCTGCGCCTGCGCCAGAGCCTGCGCGTCGGCCTGTGCCTGCGCGTCGGCCTGCGCCTGCGCGAAGGCCTGCTGCTGTGCTTGGAGCTCAGCCTGCGCCTGCGCTTGCGCCTGTGCACTCGCCTGCAGCTGGGCCTGCAACTGAGCCTGCATCTGCTCTTCGTACTGTCGCTGCGCCTCCGCCTGCTGCTGCATCAGCAGAAGCTGCTGCTGCTGCGCATAGGGGTCAACGCCCGTGTAGTTCACCGACGGATACAACTCGGCCTGGTTCTGCTGCGTCAGGCTCGCGACGTCCAGCAGCTCGGTCTGGTCAGTGCGGCCAGACATGCGGCGCATCTCCTCCTCCTTCGCCGCAGTCTCCCGCGACAGCTCAATTGCACGCGCGAGGTCGTCGTCCTCGGCCGAGCGCCTCTGGGGCTGGCTGCGGCTACGGCTGCGGCTGCCGCTGCGCTCCCACACGTCGTCGTCGTCATCGCGCGCACGCCGCCGATCGCGGTCGCGGTCACGGCGGTAACGCGCCGGGCGCCGTCCGCGCCCAGCACGCGCCTCTTCCAAGCGCTGCGCGTTGGTCACAAGCTCCGTCAACTCGCGCGCGCGCGCGCGGATGGCTCCGCCCACATCATGCCCACTATCGTCACGGTGATTAAATTCTCTCAGCGTTTTGATAAGATACAAGTTCTCGCGGCACCACAACACGACCGCCTCGCCGCCGTAGTGCACGAGGTAGTCGAGCAGAACGAGCGCCTTCAGGACATGCCGCCAGTATTTCCCACGGTCATTCAACCGCTTGTCTAGCATGTCCATGATTAGCAGGCACTCGGTCTCATCGAAACTCGCATCGGCTACCTCCTGCATCAGCTGCAGCGACGGCGTCTCCTCGGTGTTTGCGGTGATGTCGCGCACCTTGATTTGATTGCTTGTATACCCATTGGCGACGTTCTTGATCTGCCGCACAATTCCCATCCTGCCTCACGCGCTCTACTCTGAACGAAGGACCTCAGCGCGCGCTCCGGCAAGTGGCTGTGTATCAGTCCTGCTTAGGTCATACACCGACCCACATGCCTCCTCGTCCCCTATGGCCTGAGGCGGTGTTGCTCAACCATGGGACTAAAACTAAGAGGTGACATAAGCTAACAATATACGATACGGCTATTGAAGTACCAGTCACAATGGACTCGGGAATGACTTTTGTGCAGGACGTGTGCGTAGAAGAATACTCGCACCAATAAAATGCTCGACTGTGGCGCTCCTAGAGGTTCTGGTCAATCCTGCCACCAGCGACAGTCGAGCCGGTTACAGCTGCGTGCGTTGCACGTCCACGCGCTTTCAGCAGAGATGTTTGTCGAATCCAAATTGCATTTTACTACTTACAGCACCTGCGAAATCTCTAGACTTCAGACCGTGAAGCAATATATGTAGACGGGAAGATCCCCGCACCGCTCCTGGCAGTTGACGATCTATTCCTGTCAACCGATTGATGACGATCTGCGACAGAGGGTGATTCTCTGATTACAAATAGCTTACTAGGAATATACCGCTGTTACTACTGGAGCGATTTCGCTAGACGAGTTCCGCACATAGGTGGCCAAAATCAGGGTCATTATCGAGCAGTCAACAACTCTCCGTGCCCTCAGTGGAGTCTTTCGCTCTATTCGGCATATTCATAGCCTACCAAGTTGGAGCAGGTTACGGGTGGACGATGGTAACCTCGTTTACTCTAGAGGAGATCTCATGCTAGGTTCAACCCGCGGCATGGTCGCTATGGCCTGCACCCGCAAGGGAGAGCTTATATTTTACAAGGTACTACAGGGCAGCGACGCGAATCAATATCCATCAAGTGACAGCCTGGAGTCAGCTCCATTGCAAGGCAGTGCACAAAGCGATAATCGATAGGCTTTGGTGGGCGGTTAGAAAATGCGATGTAACGCACGGTCACATGCATATGTACATGCACACGCATTGCATAAGCATTTACGCTAGTGCATATCAGGGTATTTATTCTTCAATTGTAGATTAATAGTTCAATGAACACGACTCCCGAAAATTGGATGGGCATCTGAGTTCGATTCAATGTATTGGTTTCACCTCAGGCTCAGCATTTTATTATAACTGGAATATCTGATAACGGCATGACTCTCTATGTGTCGTTTACGTGCCACCAGTTTTCGTCCTAAGAAATAGGTCTGCATCAACCCCTGCATCGGGGTAACAGATAACGAGCCAAAAATACGATTTACTGAAAATTTCATGCATTACTACGTCATACATATGCAATGCATTAGCGTACATAAGAGTATATTTGGGTCGGCTGCTTGGAAGCGGTGCGGTGAAAAAGTGATCGGTTGCTCGATCGGTTGCCGAGTCTGGCAATAAAGACGCGCAGATCGATGATGAGACAGTGCTGTGTGGGTGAGTCGCATGAATATTAATGATAATCTGGCCGCATCCAACTACAGTGAATGTAAATAGATCACCCTCATCCCAGGATCGCGTATTTACGAAAGTTGGAGGCGCTGTAATTTCACGGACAAATTTAGCAAGCTTCTCGCGCCGAGACGGAATTCCGACTAGTAAAAAAAGGGCATGATGTGTAAAAAATGGACTAAAGGCAGAATTGTAGCTGCCGTAAGCGTAGGAATACACAATACTGTTAGAGTTGCCCGTTACAGATGATGTCGTGAGCACGTCGCCGATAGAGGGACGTGGTGGGCTTGGTAACTATCGCCCTTGAAATAACTCCCGAAACCTGATGAAGACTTTCGTGGAGGAGAATACCTTCACTTGCGACCACTGCGGAGATCTCTCTAGCTTGAGGAGCGTTGGAATGAGTCCATTCCAGTCGTCTCCACTGAACAAGCTGTATTGTGTCAAATGCAGGCACCTCATGGGTTTGGTGCCAATAGTGGCGCGATCCTGCCGAGCTAAGTACTGTACTTTGCCGCGTGTCTACTCAGAATTTTGCTCCCGCGATCATGCGTTCCTGTTTTACACAGGCTTTTTTGACAATGTGCACGCTAGCGCGACCTTACACCTCGATGCCGCCTTGGATATTTCAAAGGGCGACTACAAGGCGACATGCAAATACTTAGACAAGCAAATCGCTGCAAGCTACGAAACATCGGAGAAGCATCGAGCATTACAAGACGCTGTACGTAAACAGCAGGAGACGGGTCTTTGCCAGTATGTGAGTCGTCGGTCCGGACTGGTATGCGCAAACGAAGCGAGGTCGTGCTCATTACACACCAACTGGTATATCATCGCCAGTAATCGCTTGAATTTGGAGTGTCAACTAGAGCCCCGCACGCAGCCTGACCCTGCATGGCTCAGACATAGGATTAATGACCCCGCAAAGATCTCAATCTACGATGATAGCATGAATGATTCACACAAGATATCGATATGCAGGGTTCCATACGTTTGGGATCCTAATGACGATGACTATAACTTATTCGGCGACCCTCAGCCCTTCCTCGCCAGACATTACAAAACAGCGAACTTATCGAAAAAGAGGTGACCATTTGTTTTATCGCAAAATGCGTTTTAGCCGAGTATAGAGCTAACCCCAGTGTGCACGTGTATCCTAAAAGGAGAATCGCGTGCGTGTAGTAACATGTATTTCCTGATCTGTATCAGCTGCTATCAGCATCGGTGCCTGCGGGTCTAGGTCAGCATAGACGGCTTCTGAACAGGACCTCAGATCGTCTTGGTGGTTTTTTTGAAAAGGACCGCGGGAAGGGCACAAAGGAAACGAGGCTCGTACCTGACTGATTAATTGATAAAAGAATATACCTAGAAAATTTCGAATTCTTCATTAGCTTCAGTGGTAGTTCTGAGACGTGATAACTAGAGGCTTGATCGCTAGTACAGCCATCCAGCGTCACGATACATAGAGTGCCTGCACGATGCAGCGTGCTCTGCCGCATGTGAACCTAACCTCTGAATGTCTGTAGGGTTTATATGCAATGTACGTTGATTCCACGCACGCGCTCTTAGTCAGCTGCCCCCCGAGGCCCCCCAGTATCTAAATGAGTGGCACGTCGCGCGGTTAAATAACCTCCACGCGCGGAGTGGCCAAATAGGGATCAGGGGCGGTGATTCTCGATGTAACGTCCCGAAAACTCAGGTCGGACTTGAGCCGCTGCTTCGGGGTAAATCTACGGCGCACGGATAGACGTTGTGAGGTGGTTAGTCACGCATGGGTCATCTTCTCATCTCCAGCGCACTTACAAATAGACACGAAATCCACATACATGCGTGCATTGCCGCGGCCTCTTGACGCGCAACGTCAAGTTCAGCATCCTACTTACTCACCACCAATAATGACAAGCAGGCCCTAGGGTTGCAATGCACGTCACGCTTCGCAGGCGTTGATTGGTATGACCAAAGTGAGACACTGACAGCAATGAGCTATTTAAATTCATAGACAGCGGCCGCAATTGCTGCTGCACGACATGTAAGAGAGAGTTGCTTGATTATCAATGTGAATTGTCGCCGTCGGCAGGTAGCATAAGGCAGCAAATAGCAGCATCCTTAAATAATTACCGCTGCAGGGCACTCTGCCGCGCGCCCGCGTGGTTGACTAGAAAAGCAATAGTTCGCTGTATCTCTCAATAAGTCATCGAGCAGCCAAGAGAGTAGACAAAGACTGCACGAAAGACTCCAGGACTTCGAGCTACTGATTTCGAGCGTCAAACGTGTGATAAGCCTGGCTGCTCGCGGGGAGCGCAAGCAGCAGCGAAGCAGCAGCGAAGCAGCCGGGTAAGCCCCGTCCCGTCGCCATTAACCTTGATAATTTTAAGTCGACGTAAATTAAGCTGAACCGAGACGCGCCAAGCACGTAGTATTCACACGACTCACGCGTTAATCAAATCTAACAAAAGGTTGCGTTTCTCACGCAGGCGCCCAGATGCAGGTTTCACAGCTTCCACGAGCTCATTACCGCGGCTGCTGGCTGCAGAAGAAGAGGAGGGCACTACGGGGTGTGCATTCCCGCGCTCCGCTGACGCAGGTTCCAGCGCCGCGGGGGGCACCGGCGAACGCGCGCTGTCGTCCGAATTCAGCAGTGTCAACAGATCCGCGTCTCGTCGCGTCCGGGTCCGCAGCGGCTCTTGGTGGTCTATTTTCAAGCCTTCTGGGGTGCGACTTCCGGGTTCCGCTGACCGTGGCGCGCCAGTGCCGGCCCGCTGGCCGGCAGTATTAGATTCGACGCCCTGCCTGGGCTGCGGCTTAGGCAACTGCTCATTAGCACTGTCCTCGCCGAGCAGGGACATCAGCCCTGCAGACCGCGACTCGCCCTTGTTGCCGCGTTTGCGGCCGACGGGTCGCTGTCGGTCGGTAGCTTCCGGGCCTGGGCGGTCCCCAGCGTCTACGCGCAGTTGCTCGGAGCTCGCCGACGGCTCTGGCCCTGTCTTAGGCGCTTCGGGGACCTGTGGCGCCCGATCATTGGCCTCTGGCTGCTCAACTGAGGCACCGGACGCACCTCGCGCATGCGGATATGCTTGTGCGCTTGGCTGTGCCGGTGTGCTCGGTTGTGCCGGTGTGCTTGAGGGCACTGATGGGTCCGATTGTGCCGGCGTGTCGGCCGTGCCCAGCTGAGCTGGTGTGCCTGAATCTAAGAGCGTGAGCAGCGACGTTCCTCGGACAGAGCGCTCGGGCTTCCGGCTCGAGGATGCAGGAACGGACGCTGAACGGCTGGCCGCATCCGTGTCGGCCGCGGCTGCTGCTGCACCGTCCGATGCAGCGACTGGGCCAGTCAGGGCAGCACCACCATCCACACTGCCGTTGCCCAGAGACCCGTCTGCAGGCACCTGAACCACTGCAGGCTCGTGGGCGCTGGAAGAGGCATTGGTTCTCTCGGGAGTGGCTGCGCTGGGTTTTTCTGTACCGGGCTTGTCGGCGCCGGAGTTATCGGTGCCGGGTTTGACTGCACCGGATTTGTCTGTACCGGATTTGTCTGCACCCTCTGAGGCGTCTCCAAGCAGCCCCATGAGGCGGTCGCGGTGGACTCGCGGCTTGTCGCGCACAGGCTGCTGCTGCGCGCTGGGGGAATTGAGCAAGGCGAGCAGTTTCCGCGAGCCCGACTTGGATCGCAGCGGTTTGCTTGAGTTGAGAATCGTGAGCAGCTGCGTGTTTTTCTTGCGGCTGCCAAACGACGGGCCGTAGTACACGGCATTGTCGCGGGTCTTGCGGCGCTGGTAGATCTGCTCGAGCACGAGGGACGGCGCGTACAGCTGCGGAGCGGGGACCTCGGCAGCCGCGGGCTCCGCCGGTCGAGGCGGCGCCGCGGGAGCAGCGCGCGCAGGAGCCGGGCCGGGCCGTGGCAGCGGCAGCTGTGGCTCCGGCGTAGCCGACGCGCGCGCCTCTGCCGCGGACGTGGAGTCGCGGCGCAGCAGGTCGATGATGCGGTTGAAGCCGTCGACACTGTCCGCATCCGCGCTCTCTTCGACGTCCTGGCTGTCCGCCTTGAGCATGCTCATGATCTCGTTTTCGGTGACCTCCTTGGCGGCCATGTCGGCCTTGACGTGGCGCAACGCCTTGCGGTCGGGCAGGAACTTCCGCAGGTCGTAGATAAACGGCGTCGTCCGGAAGAATCGGCTGGAGCCGCGGTTGTGGAACATCGTCTCGAGCGGGATCCACTCGATGGCGCGAATCTCCATGCGGGTTTTCGTCTCGAAGCGCGTGGACTCCGGCACGTTGCCGACGACGTAGAGCCGTACGTTCTTGCCGTGGAAGCTCTTCTCAATGTAGTGGCTGGGGTTCATGTACGGCGTGATGTCGAAGCCGGTCTCCTCCTCCACCTCGCGGACGGCGCAGACGGCGTCGTCCTCGTCCTTGTTGATCTTGCCCTTCGGAAACCCCCACGAGCGGCCGGTCCAGCCCTGCACGACCAGTACTTTGGTGAACGTCTCGTTCAGGATGATCGCGCCGCGCACCGGAATCGTGTTCTTGTAGGCCTGGAAGGCGCTATATGCGGCCGCGGGGTTGGCGCACAGCGTGTACAGCTCGGGCACGGCGGCGAACAGCATCTCCGCGAACGCCTTCAGCTTCACGCTGGGCAGACTCTTGTTCTGCTGGCGCACGAAGTCGGCGTAGAACCACAGGGCCTCCTCCAGCTGGAAGAAGATGCGCTCCTCGCGGCTGAGGTCCTCGGCGGGGCAGTTGATCACGAACCGCACGGCCAGGTCTCGCAGCGCCGTGCTCAGTGGCACGTGCGCGTACGTGAACGGCGGTGGGACCATGCTGTAGCTGGGTTGCGGCCGGCTAAATGCGCTAAAGAAAGGACGTCCTCGTCAACTGTTGATGAGTCAGGCGCGCTTGGGCCGGCTCATGGCGCGCGTGCTTGGTCATCGGAAGCTGCGCAGATCAGTCAGCGGCTGTTTGTCGAGTTTGCCGCCCGCGCTGATGCTAACCGACGACGAGCTCGCGGTGCTGGAGCTGATTGAGGAGCTCCGCTGCTCGAGCCTGAGCGCAGAAGCGCAGGCGCCGCGCGTCCAGCGCGCTGTCGCGCTGATCGAGCAGCTTGACGACGCGCGCGAGGAGCAGCGCATCCTGGGGCAGGCGACGTCGAACTTCGTCCCGCTGTGCCGGCGCAAGCTCGAGGCCGCGCAGCGCGAGGCACTGGCGAACCACGAGCGCAAGCTCGCTGCTGCGAACGCGCGGGTGGCCGCGCCGCCGCGCGCGAGTGCCAGCGCTGCCGAGCTGGTCACCGGCGAGACCCCCGTGCCGGTGGAGTTCGGCGACGCCAACGGCGCGGACGCGCTGCGCGCGGCCGTGCACGAAACGAAGTCGGCCGAGGTCACGGAGGTGCTGTTTCGGATGCACCGCATGGCGCGCGACGAGATCGCGAAAGGCGAGGCCAACATCGAGGAGCTCGACGTCTCCTCGCGCGCGCTCACCGCGCTGGCCGAGAAGTACAGCGCCGTGGACGTCCTGCTCAACGGCTCGCGGCAGCTGGTCAAAGTGCTCGACGAGGCCGACCGCAAGGACCGCCGGCTAATGCTGCTCAGCCTCGGGTTCCTCGCGGCGGTGCTCGCGTACATCGTCGTACGGCGTATTCTGAGCGGCCCGCTCAAGCTGCTGCTGTGGACGCTGCTCCGGCTGCTCGGGCTCGCCAAGTGGACGTCGAAGCTGGGGCTCAAGCTGTACGGCGGCCGCGACGCTGGCGTCGCCCTCACGCCTGCCGTCTCTGCGACCGCGGCGGCGGCGACTTTTGTGGCCACGCTGGCCTCCGCGGCGCTGCCGCTGGCCGCACAATCGCATTCGCACGCGCCGGCCGCGTCGGGCGCGAGCCGAGATCGGGGTACCCTCGCCCACGTGGCTACTGCATTAGACGCTGGCATCGTGCAGGACGCAATTACACACGTGCAGGCCGCATATGCATGCAGTGTGGCCAATGCGTCTGACGTGTACGGCACGGGTATGCAATCGACACGGGTGGCGTCCGCAGACGCGATCTCGCATACGCCAGCGCTCGCCGCCGGCGATCGTCATCATGACGAGCTATAACGATTATGGTTATGTAATATATGCATCTCGGCCGTCGGCACGCAGGCTCCGCGCCGGGATAAAACCGGTTGCGGCTCTCGCTGTTGCGCGATCTCGGGTGCACGTCGTGGAAAATTTAGCAAAATACTTTTTGGAATTTTCGGGCCCATTTCCGTGTCGGTAAGCGCCGCGTGCAGTGCAGGATGCAATGCGACGGTTTGCGCCATTAAGGTGCGTATCCACTAAGGAGGCTCGCAGGCGGCTCCGCGCTGTTTGATGGCTTGAGTACGTTATTCCTAATGGGAAAGAAATGCTTATGGCCATTCTGCCATCCTGGCTTGTCAAGCTGTGAGCGGTAATTAGGATGCGCAACTTGAGAGGCATTACGATTGTAACTCTCTCTATGCTAGGTGCTGTCGATATTGTAACTGAATCAATCTATTAAATTACAGAATCGCTACTGTCCGGCGCGCTCGGTACAAATACTGCCCAATCGAGGAGATAAGCGGGGAGATAAGACGATATACGCGAGCGGGGGAGGCGATTACTGGCCCTGGAGGGGACGAACACAGGAAGAGACGGCTCTTTGCCTAGGAAAAGACAATCACCTGGCCGCGAAGAGAAGATAGTTTTGCCGGCTGCGAAGAGACGATTCCTTAAACGGCCGAAGGTCAATCACCCCATCACCCGCCCAAGAGATACGGCAGGAGCTAGTCACGCCAAGCCACGAGGACGTCGTCCGTCCGGAACCGCTGCGTGCACACGGAGTCGGCGATGGGCGTCGTGATGCCGACCCTATACGCGAGCAGGCCCGCCTGCGCGATCATGATGCCGTTGTCGATGCAGAAGCGCTCGTCCGTGGCGTAGACAGAGCCGCCGCGCTCGGCGGCCATCTGGGCCATCATCTCCTGCAGGCGCCGGTTCGAGCCGACGCCGCCGACGATGAGGACCTGGCTCGACTGGACGTGGGCCATGGCGCGCTCGGTGATCTCGACGAGCATGGCGAAGAGCGTCTCCTGCAGCGAGAAGCAGAGGTCCTCCATGGAGTAGCGCATGGGCCGCTCCTTGGCGAGCTGCTCGACCTGCGCGAGGATGCCGGTCATGCTGAGGTCCATGCCCTTGACGGCGTAGGGCAGCGGCGCGTAGCGCGCGCCCTGCTTCGCGAGCTGCTCGATGTTGTAGCCCGGCGCGGGGTCGTTGCTGATGCGCAGCACGCGCGCGAAGCGGTCGAGGCAGTTGCCGACGGCGATGTCGAGCGTCTCGCCGAAGATGCGGTAGCGCTGGTGCGAGTACGCGATGACCTGCGTGTTGCCGCCGCTGACGTAGAGCACGACCGGGTTGTCGGCGCCCGTGATCTCACGGCCCATCTCGATGTGCCCGACGCAGTGGTTGACGCCGACGAGCGGCAGCCCGTGCAGCGCGCTGAGCATGCGCGCGGCGACGACGACGGCCTGCAGCGGCGCGCCCATGCCCGGGCCCTGCGTGAAGCACACGCAGTCGAGGTCCGCGAAGGTGAGCCCCGTCTCCGCGAGCGCCTGCTGCACCATGCGCACGACGCGGTTGCGGTGGTGCTTCGCGGTGTCGCGCGGCAGGAAGCCCTCGCCGGGCGGCGCGTTGTACGTGTCGCGGATATTGCAGAGCACCTCCGCGCGGCGCCCGGGCGCCGACACGCCCTTGTGCTGCTTGATGATGCCGACCCCGAGCTTGTTCGCCGAGCCCTCGAGCCCCAGCGCGAGGTAGAACTGCCGGCTCGGCAGAAACCGGTCGAGATCGACCATGCTGAGTCAGGACGCGCGGCCACAAAATGCACGCGCGCGCATGGGCGAGCCAGGAGGCGGCAGAGGGGGCTGCCAGTGCGCAGAGTGCGCAGAGTCTTCTGGACCAATCTTAGTGGTGGTAGACAGCTGCTTGCTGGCGTACGAGGTCTCTCCAGGGGGCCAGCGGGGAGTATACGGCTGCTGATGTGCTACTAGGACTTTCCGCGAGCCGCCTTCGCATCACTCCGGCCGCAGGTTCGGTTTTTATCCTTTGTGCTATATGGTAAGCGCTACTGTTACAATTATACATAGCTATTAAACAGCTGCTGCTGTACCAGTGTGCATGTCTTCGAACCGCCCCCGCGGCGGTCCGGCGCGGCACTTGGTATACGCCTTCGCTCTGGAGAGAGTCTTCCGAGAGCGGCATGGCACGGTACGAGCGCATTACGAGCCGCCCGCGCTGCGCGCCGGCGCCGCAGCACGGTGTTCGCGGCATATGGTATACGCCGTCGCACTCCTCGCGCCACTCCATCGCTCGGCGGAGATCGCATGCTGCCCCACGGCAACTACTCCTGCCACGCCGCGGAGAGTCTTAGAGCCGGGCGCGGCTCGTAGCAGCCTCGTGTCAAGCACGCGCCTCACCGAGCCCAGCGCGCGTACCAGGCGCGCTGCCTGCAGGCCCGCGCAATAAATAGATCACCACTCGAGCGCCTGCTTCTCGGCCTCGAGCGCGACGATCTGCGCGCGCGCTGCCTGCAGCTCCTCGGCGACCGCGGCGGCCGCGCGCGCAACCTGGCGCGCCTCGCGCGCCTCCGTCTCGTACGAGAACGGGAGGTAAGGCAGCTGCGGACGCTTCAGCAGCAGCGCGCCCGGGCGCGACGCGAGCAGCTCGAGCATCGCCTCGGTCGGCTCGCTGAACACGAGCTCGTCGTACAGGATGCTCTGCACGTCCTGCGCGCGCGGCACGCCCGCGGCGGTCATCTCGACCTGCCCCGCGGCGAGCCGCTGCTGGAACTCGGGCCCGTACGGGTGCAGCTTGAGGTGATGGTGCAGCACGAGCTGCTTCTCGGCCGCGCACGGCGCGAACAGCACGCGGATCTGGATCTCGAACTCGCCCCAGCCCGTCTCCGTCAGCTCGAACGGCGGCTGCTCGACCACGCGCGTCGGCTGCGGGTACGTGTCGTGCAGCTTGAAGATCACGCGCTTGATGATGTACCCGAGGTCGTCCTTGCCACTGGGGTCGCGCACGAACACCGTCCACTTGTGCGTGTGGTCGGGCGGCGTGTCGCGCCGCCGGTCCGCCGCCTCCAACGGCACCGTCGTGTTGCCGTACATGACGGGCCGCGCCACGCAAACGTCTTTCACGCGCGTCTGCGGCGCCATAAGAATTAGTAAGCGCGAGGTCGTCGGTGTTGTCGATGCTGTCGATGTCGTCGCGCAGCCTGCGCGCTACCGCTGGCCGTGTGCGACGAGGCCTGTCGCAAGTATAGAGGGTCGTGCGAGGCAATGCAGTGCGGAAGTGTGCTGACGGGTGACAATGCCACTGTGCTTCTTCAACACGCACAGCTGCCGCGCAATCGTGCTGAAAAGTACGTTCGCAGACCTGGACTGGGGAAGGTATACCTGCGGGACGGTGGCGCCGCTTCTTCCGCACTGGTGGCAGGACACCTATTCGCAGTGGCTACCTTGCAGTGTCTTTCAGTGTCTTTCAAAGCCTTTCAGTGCCTTTCAGCGCCTTTCAGCGCGCAAGCATACAGCCCCGCGGGCACGTTTTTCTGGCGTTCTGGCTCAGCAACGTCCCGCGTCACCCCGAGCCCGCGCTCCCTGCCGAGCGCGCGTCTCCCTCGACCGGGACCGTGGCGCTGCTGTTCGTCTTCACGCTGTACCGCGCACCGGCGCCCTGCGGCACGCCCGCGCGGCACTGCCGGACCAGCGTCTCAACGTTGTCCGCGAGCTTCGAGGCGGCCATGCGCGTGTCGCCAACAAGCACCGTCGCCGCGCGCGCGCCGGGCTTCAGCGCGACCTGCGCGCTGCGCGCCACGACCCGCACGAGCCGCGCCAGCTTCTCCTCTTCGCCCACTGCGTACGGCACCACGACCGGCCACCGCGCGGACCGCTTGTAGAACCCCGGGCCCAGCGCCTCCTCGAGCGGCGCCTGCGCGCCGGCCTGCACGAGGATGTGCGTGAACGCCGCCGCGAACTGCATCGTTGCGCGCGTCGTGCGCCCGCGCTTGCCGCCGGCCACGCGCCGCCGCAGCTTGCCCACGCCAATCACCTCGGTGAAGAGCCCGGCCGTCGCCGCGTGCGCGCCCAGCGCCTGCTCGGCGCCGCTGCTGGGATCCTTCACCACGAGGCACATGAGCGTGTCCGCCTGCTTGCGGAACCGGTGCGCCAGCGCAAACGTGAACGCCTGCCGCGGCTCGGCGCACGCCTCGGGAAACTGCACCTCCACAAACACGCTCGTGCCGATGTCGCCACTCTTGCTCTCCGCCTGCAGCGCCTGCACGGCCTTCTCTATCTGCGCGCGCGTGCCCATCCCTTAGACCCGCAACTTAAGCCGGGCGAGAATAAAAAAATGGCCCGTGTGCAGCCTGAGGATTTCTCTATGAGCCGCACGCTCTCGCTTAGTAAGCAAGGCATGGACGCGCCGCTTGCCGCTCACAAGGAGTACCTCGGCGCGATCTTCCGGCGGTGCGTGCTCGCGCTCGTCGGTGCGCACGCCGAGGACTGCGTGTTCGAGCGGGGCGTGCTCGAGCAGCTGGTCCTGCTCGCCGAGCAGCGCCTGCTCGCGCTCGGCGCGCACCTGCACCGGCTGGCCGAGATGCAGCGCCGCGCGCGGCCCGCCGTCGCCGACGTCGCGCTGCTGCTTTACCTGCACCGCATCAACTGGGTCGACCTCGAGCGCGAGGCGCGCCGCACGCCTGCGCTCGAGCAGCTGCCGACCGTGCACGCGCTGAACTCGCTGCTCTTCGAGCCCGACCTCGCCGAGCTCGCGGCCCCGGCGCGCGTCTTCTTCGACACGACGCGCTCGCTCGCGCCGGCCACGCGTGCGCCGCCGCTCGGCGCGCTCCCCTGGATGCCGCCGCTGCCGCCGGACCACACGTACCTGCAGACGGCAAGCCACCCCAGCGAGGTGCGCAACCTGTGGCAGGTGCGCCAGCAGCTCGTCGAGGAGAGCCGCCTCGCCGAGCGCGCGCTGCAGCGCCTGCTCGGTGACAAGGACTCGGCGTCCTTCATCGAGTTCCGCGACCGCCCGCGGCCGCGCGCCATCACGCAGCCGGACCCGCTCCCGCAGCCGGTGCCGGCAACACCAGCAGCACCAGCAGCCGCTGCGGGCTCGCCGCAGCCGGCGTCTGTGGCGCAGTCGGCATCCGCGACGCCGTCGGCCGTGGCGTCGGCCGCCCCGTCGGCCACGCCGTCGCGCGCGCCCTCAGTAGCGCATTCGGGCGCGCCGTCGGCCGTACAATCGCCGGCATCGCAGTCGCCGGCACCACAGTCCCCGGCGCTGCACTCGCCGGCGCTGCACTCGCCAGCGCTACACTCGCCGCGCTCGCCAACGCCGCTCTCGCCGCACTCGCAGCCGCCAGCAGCGTCGCCCACTCCCGAGCCGCCGCGGCCCCGGCTGCAGCTGAAGCTGCGCCCCATCAAGAGCGAGCCCAAGGAGAAGCCGGCACCACCGGCCGAGGACGCGGCGCGGGCGCCGAAACTCGCGCTGAAGCTGTCACTGGGCAAGCCGAAACGCAAGAAGGAGGACGTGCTGGGCAAGCGGCCGCGCGTCGACGTCGTCGCGCTCGCGTACCACCAGGCTGAGCCGCCAGGTCCGAAGCGGCGCGCCGAGCAGGAGCGCGAGGACCCGCCGGAGGGCGACTTCTTCGCGGCCGCGCTGGCCGCGTACAGCCGCTGAGCCGCGTCACCACTTGGCACGTACTGACCAACAGGGCGGCCGTACAGGCTTTTGTCTTATGCCGCGTGCTCGCCGTTTCAAATCCTCGCCAACTGCGCAGACGCATGCGCCCTTGGCGTTCCGAGGGAGCAGCGCGCATGCCCCGTATGCGCGCACGCTCCGTATGTGCGCGGGTGCTGGGCACCCTGGCTGCGGCGGGACCGTGGCAGGTGTCCGTTTTGTGCCCCTGCAGACTGCTTGGTGCAGCCTGAAGCTTGGAAAATCATAAATATGTCATACCTGGCTTCTGCCCCGTGGGGATTGCCCCAGAGGGCCTGCCAGGAGTGGAGCCGTAGAGCTCCGCAGATCCTAACACAGTCGGTTCTGGTGTATTATACATTTCATATACTGCGCTGAGAATGCTCTTGGCGAACTGAACCTGCGGGCGGCGTTCTCAGCACTGTACAACATCTGCCCGCGGCTCCAGCAGTTTCGCGGTTGAGCGCAACAATGGCGAGCGCGTCAGACGTTAAGCGCAAACTGGTCCTCGAAACGCTAGCCCTGAGCGCACGCGGCTAGTCCCGAGCGCACGCAGCTAGTCCAGCCTCAGCGTCAGCACCAGCGCAAGTACAGACGCGAAAACGGCGGCCGTCAGCTCGAAGGTGATGCTGGGCCGCCACTGCAGCGTCACGCTGTACAGCTGCATGATCAGCGGCGGCACGAAGATCGCCAGCACCGACAGAATCACGTTGAACGCGGCCATGAACGATCCCATCTGTAGCGCCGGCACGTTCTTGCTCAGCGCCGGCATGAGCACGGGCGAGCCCAGCGCGGCGCTCGAGTCGAGGATGCCGCTCGCGAAGTATTCGCCGCCGCTGCGCGACCAGCCGAGCGCCAGCGAGCCCAGCGCCGCGACCACCAAACACAGCACCATGAGTGCGCGGTCGGCTTTGTCCACGCGGTCCGAGTGCACGGTGTACACCTTGCTCAGGAGCTTGTACAGGAGCGGGAAGCCCACGAGGATGCACACCGTGTTCGTGCCGAACATTACGGACAGCAGGTAGCCGCACTTGACGGCCACCCAGCCGAACCGCAGCTTCGGGTACAGTGTCAGCACCGACCAGAAACTCGACCCGTACGCCATGGCCACGAGCGCGCTCAGCAGCAGGACGCGCGCGTTGCGCCTGTCCTGGCGGTTCTGCACATGGCTGAACGTGACCAGCCGTACGACCAGCCGGGCCCGCGAGCCCTCTTCAGACCCGCGCCGGGGGCGCACCGGGCTCAGACTCTCGCGCACAAACACCGCGGCCAGCACCGTGCTCGTCGCCAGACCGACAATGGCCGACAAGTACACGCGCTGCAGATCGTAGTACTTGATGATCCAGCTCGCTATCAGCGGCCCTGCGGCTAGCGACGCCAGCATGCACCCGGAAAAGACCGCCATCAGGTGTGTGCGCTGCTTGGCGTCCTGGATCATATCGGTGACGTACGGCACTCGCAGCAGATGGACCAGGTGGCTGCCCCCGCCCATGCCGTCAATGATGGGCGGGACGAGCATCACCCAGTAGGTTCTTTCTGTCGACATGTGGAAGAAGATGTACCATGCGGCGACCGCCGACATGCAGCTGCCGCTCATGGCAACAAGGATCATGGGCTTGCGCCCAAACATGTCGCTGGCGATCGTGAGCACCGACGAGACCACGAGCGAGAAAATAGCCCCGAGACTCGAGCTGATGCCAACGAAGCGCGCGACCGTCTTGCTTGCGCGATCGTCGGAAAGACACCCCTCCTGGTCTATGCCGAAATGGCCGCACACGTAGCGGTAGGATAGGTCCACGCTCGATGCGGCCATCGAGATGGCACAGAGCTGGAACAGGAAAGTCACGGCCAGGAAAATGGGGATGCACCTCGGTACTCTGGGTGTGGGCGTCTCAAGCGGGCTGCCGGATTCCCAGTGGCCGTCTTCCTTGAGCTCCAGCATGTCAGACTCGTCGTCCGCGTCCTCGAGAAGCTGCTGCTGCTCAATGGCCTCCGCAGACAACGCCTCCTCTAGGTGGCTCATCCGTGGGATCAAATGCGGACGCTCTACGATTTACAAATAGGGATGACAACCACTGTCTCAACGGGTCGAGACGCCAGTCAAATGGGATGTATATGCCCGACACCTTATTCGCGCACACCCATACCGCGCTCGCCGGCTTTTTATGCAATGCGATCTATATTTGGCTCATGCGCCGCGTGAGTGGATGACAGATGACAGATACACCAAAATAGCGCTGCGCCTGCCAAGCCTCGGGCGCACCTCGTGGCCTGCGCCAGGCCGCATTCCGGTGGGAACGGGTATTCTAAACGAGACCCTATCGCTTAATTTTGTGAGAATGCCCTTGCGTTCGCAAAATTGAGGCGCTCGTTGTTTACCCTCCTGAATTCTGTGCCCAAGCTTGTAAACGCGTAAATGTCCTCAAAACACAGTTGAGGCCTTCGCCGCTGTAGTGGAGTGGCGGAAAATTTTTCCGGAAATGCGGTCTTATCAGATATGCACCGCCTCGGCAGCTTTAGAGGTGCTGTTCTGATATATGCTGGCCTCTTGCTCTCCACACCGCGTGGCTAATGCAATTGCCATTCTCACTAGAAGCGTAGTGGTCCTAATCTGGCCCCATCAACTAAGTGTGACCCTCTTTATCCCGCGTTACGTGGCGCAAGTGCTGCAGGCTCAATACCGGCGGGTACCTCAAATCACGTTCATCAAGGGCGTGGCCGAGACACTCACGGTTCGGTTCTGGAAGGTAGCAGCGCCTTGAGGCTTCACTCTTGAGGCTTCATGCTGCTATGCTCAATTAACTAACTAAGAGATGATGATAAAAAATGGCCGACAAGCTGGCCAGCCTGCACAGACTGCGACGCTCAGTCGAGTCGCAGCGTGAACGAAAGTGCAAGCACGATCGCGAAAACGGAGGCAGTGAGCTCGAACGTGATGCTGGGCCGCCACTGCAAAGTCACGCTGTACAGCTGCATCACCAGTGAGGGTACAAAGATCACCAGCACCGACAGAACGACATTGAACGCGGCCATGAACGAGCCCATCTGGGGCCCGGGGACGTGCTTGCTAAGGGCGGGCAAGAGTACGGGGGAGCCCAAGGCGGTGCTTGAGTCGAAAATGCCGCTCATGAAATATTCTTTGCCGTTGCGCGACCAGCCAAGCGCGAGCGAGCCCAGCACTGCTATCACCGAGGACAGCACCAAGAGCGTGCGGTCGACTTTATCGACGCGATTGGAGTGCACGGTGTATACCTTGCTCAGGAGCTTGTAGAGGAACGGGAACCCCACCAGAATGCAGAACGTGCGCGTCCCGAACATCGCAGACAGCAGATAGCCGCTCTTGACCGCCGCCCACCCGAACCGCAGTTTCGGGTACAGAATCAGCACCGAGTAGAAGCATGACCCGTAGCCCATGACAAGCAGTGCGCACAAAAGAAGGATTCGCGCGTTGCGCCTGTCCTGGCGGTTCTGGACATGATCAAACGTGATGATCCGGGCGACACGGTTGACACCGGGGCCGGCCTCAGAGTTACGCCGACGGTGAACTGGACTCAGACTCTCGCGGACAAAGACCGCGGCCAGCACCGTGCTCGTGGCCAAGCCAGTTATCGCTGATAGATACAGCGGCTGTAAGCCATGGTACTTGATAATCCAACTTGCCGTCATGGGCCCTGCTGCCAACGAGGCCAGCGTGCACCCGGAAAAGATCGCCATGAGCCGCGTGCGCTCTTTGGCGTCGTTTATCATGTCGGTGATATACGGAACCCGCAAAAGTTGGATCAGATTAGTGCTCCCCCCGAGACCATCAATGATGGCGGGAACAAGCATTACCCAGTAGGTTCTCTCTCTCGACATGTGGAAGAAGATGTACCAGGCCGCAACTACCGAAAGGCAATTAGCGCCCATAGCCATGATGATCATTGGCTTACGCCCCAACATGTCGCTGGCAATTGTGAGCACGGAGGTGACCACCAACGAGAATACGGCCTCGAGACTTGAGCTGACACCGACAAACCTGGCAACAGTTTTGCTTGCCATTTCATTAGACAATCAAAGTTCCTGGTCAATACCATAATGGCCGCACACATAGTTGTAGTACAGGTCCAGACTCGATGCCGATGTCGAGATTGAGCACAGCTCGAAGAGGAAAGTCACCGCCAGAAAGATTGGGATGCGCTTCGGGATCTTGGTTCGTGGCACGTCAAGCAGGCTGTCCGTCTCGTGCGGACTGTCCTCCTCAGATTCCAGGAGATAGGGTTCGACGCTGGCGCGCTCGAAGATCTGTTGTCGCTCAATGGCATCAGCGACCAGTAATCCGTCGATGTTGCTCATTTACAAGGACAATACAGGCAGAGAACGCAGCGAACAGGGTGATTTATTATTACGGGTGAATGCTGAATGCCTAAGATAGCGTTAGACCTAGCTGAAAATCGATTCCGAAAGTGAAACAGACAGTCTTCTCGTATATCAATAACAAGACCGCCCAGGGCGCTCTGGGGCTTTTATGCCCTATCGATAGTTGGCCCTTACATCCGGTACGTAGATAACAGATTATAGATGACATGATGCGTCAGATGACCACCACCCAACCTTCAGCACCTCATTGCGTGCGTCAGGTCACATGGCACTAGTAACACCGTCTCCGCACGGGTCTCTTGTTTAGATCTGGCAAGATTATCCCTAGTGCGCATAAACAGACGTTGCAGACGTTTGGAAATGCTGCTGCCTTTGATTGTTGTCGAGCGCGTGATGTTATATATCTATATGCAAGTGATGAGCTCATCATGTCTGTAGAGACCTCGGTATCGAATATAAATTCACTTTCCGTGCAGCTTTCAGAACAGCAATCGTGCAGATATGCATCGCGTCTCCCCGGTCAGATGCGCGCAGGCTCCATCCAAATACCTAACCTCCAGCGTGTTATTTGATCTTAGTGGTTTGCGAGATGAACGACAATTTTTTCTCGCCTTATTTCCAGCAATCCAGTCGTTCATTATACCGGTTTATATTCCGCTAAGGCACAGAGCACCCCCAAGGGTTGCAATCGAGCTAATAGGTCACAATCAATGAGGGTTGTTTTTTTGGCATGAGCCTATCGATATACGGTGAAGAAACGTGCAGACACGATTCCACGGATGGCTGTACCATATGGGCACAACATTACTAGTTTAATCGATCATAACAGGATGGTCGCGCATAAATTATGTAGCCTCTTCACCTCGTCCGCAAGAAACATCAATCGAGCCGCAGCGAGAGAGATAACGCGAGTACGAACGCAAATACGCCGGCGGTGAACTCAAAAGTGACGCTGGGTCGCCACTGCAGCGTTACGCTGTACAGCTGCATGATCAGCGACGGTGCAAAAATCGCTACCATTGACAGGATGACGTTGAACGCGGCCATGAACGTGCCCATTTCGGGCGCGGGAATATGTTTAGTGAGGGCCGATGTGAAGACTGGCGCACCCATTGTAGTGCAAGAATCGAAGATGCCGCTGGCGAAGTACTCGCCTCCAGTGCGCGACCAGCCGAGCGCAAGCGACCCCAGGACAGCTATTATTAGCGTTAAAACCATGAGCGTCCTGTCGACTTTGTCCACTTGGTCCGAATGCACCGCAAACCGTTTCGCCAATAGTTTATACAGGAGTGGGAATCCTACGAGGTAGCAGAATGTGCGTGTCGCGAACATCGAGGACAACAAATAACCACTCTCGACTGCCGCCCAGCCGAACCTGAGCTTTGGATACAGGATGAGCACGGACCAGAAACACGAGTTATAGCCCATGACAATGAGCGCGCACACTAGCAGAATGCGCGCATTGTGTTTGAGCCGTGAGTCGCCAATATGGTCGAATGCGACGATACGAGCCGCACGCTTGATGCCCGGGCCAGCGTCTGAATTCCGGCGCCTCTGAGCCGAGCTTAAACTCTCGCGGAGGAAAATCATGGCCAGCACAGTACTCGCGCCTACCCCGATGACAGCCGCGATGTACAACGGCTGCAACCCATAATGGTTGATAATCCAGCTCCCCAAAACAGGGCCCGCCGCAACAGAGGCCATCGAGAAACCGGAAGAGATGGCCAGAAGCCGCGTACGCAGGTCCCCATCCTGGATCATATCTGTGATGTACGCGACCGACAGAAGCCCAATCAGGTTAGTTGTGCCGCCCAGGCCGTCGACAATAGATGGCACAAGCATGACCCAGTATGTTCGTTCTGTGGACATGTGGAAAAAGATGTACACCGAGGTGACCAGGGACAGGCAGTTTGCAGCCATTGCCATGACTAGCATCGGCTTGCGTCCGAACATGTCGCTAGCAACTGTGAGCACAGAGGTGACCACCAGCGAGAACGCCGAAACGATGCTCGTATTGATGCCTACAAAACCGGCGACAATCTTGCTTGCCTGCTCGTTGCGTAGACATGACTCTTGATCGATGCCGAAATGGCTGCACACGAAGTTGTAGTACAAGTCCAAGCTCGACGCAGCGGTAGAGATCGCAGAAAGCTCAAAAAGACAGAGCACCGCCAGAAATACTGGAACACCTTTGGGTACAACGGGTTTAGGCCCGCAAAGAAGACCGTCTGTTTCCTGTTCTTCCTCGGGAACTGGAGACGGCTCAAGACTGACACGCTCGAGGGCCTGCTGCTGCTCAATCGTCTCAATGACCAGCAGCCCTTCAATATTGCTCATTGACTAGCAGAATTGAAGGCACGGTTGAACGACTATGGGACGGACGCCTGGATTGGGAGCCTGACGAAATGATACCTAGAAGTTCGGGGGCAGTTTTCACATATATAGTATCCTCACTATCTTGCAAGATCTGCCGCAGCACGGAGGCACTCATATGCGTTATCTCCCCATATACGGTTGGCTGATAACGGATTACACGGCGCATGCGATGACCGCCAGATCATATAAGCTCATGCAGGAGGCTGCATACGAGCGACAGGACGCACTGACGCGTTCCTAAGGTGGCTTGAGCGGCGTCGCGTTGGCATCGCTAGCGCCCTGAGCCCCGGGGAACGTAATATATTTGTACGTGTATATAAAGTATTTGAGAATATCATCGGATGATATACGATGTGCCGCCACCTAGGCGCGGGTTGGATATTGGCCAAGCTCGACCACTACGTCTGTAGAAATGAGCTTGACGAGGTCACGCCGGAGAAGTCAAAATCAACAAAAACTGGCAAAATATAGGAATGTTCTTCTTAGCAGATCGTGCTCGGTTCGCGTTTCTGATGGCGAGGCGCTGCGCACGCGTGTCTGCTGCAGTTCCTGTCTCACCTCGGGTTCGATATTCTGGTTGCCGTGGAAGGAAAGCAAGGCACATTTTTGCCCGAATCCACCAATTCGGATCTAGGCAGCATCTAAATGTTGTAACAACAAGATGTATGGTTCGTTCTCGCCGAACGCCTCGCATAAAAGCCCAGCCGACTATGGCATGCCGAGCATTAAACTCTCGCGCAGGAAAGCTTAAGCGACAGTGTCGCGACAGCGCCGCCGGAAGCCGAGCACGTCACAACGTCTAAGGGATGCTCTTGCGTCCGCACGTGCCAGATGTATCGACACAGCACGCTTCAATTATGTGCTCTATTTACCTGATTTACAACTCAAAGAAAACCCGCATTTTCGTTTCAAAGGTGCTGCCTCCCAACACCCAATGATCGACGTCTTAAGCGTGCCGGTTATGACTGCATGCGTGCAAGCACATGTGCTTACGGATACTAATTACGTACAACCACGAATGCCAGCACAACTGCAGGCAAATCGCAGTTATCACGACATCTGCAGAACGCTGCCCGAAACAGGGTGCCAGCATTGTCTGCCGACCGGCGTCTACCGTTGAGCGCACACCCGGCGTGTGAAATAGCGCACCCATGTGCTCTTACTAATCAACTCGACTGAGTCGTTAGCTAACACGTTATATAAGATCGCCGGCAGGTGTTTACTCAGGTTATCACCCAGCTGCGGTTTTGCTTGCTTGTTTGCTACGACTGCAAGCACGTCTGCCGCCAGGATGACCAATGAAGCGATTTTCCGGTCTGCGCCGATGGCGCTGGCGCAGATCTACGTGTCGTACGAGGTTTCGCGGGAGATTGTGCGCGCGCTCGGGGACCTCGGGTGCGTGCACTTCCGCGACTTGAACGCGGAGGTGAGCGAGTTCCAGCG
Organism: Starmerella davenportii; assembly: GCA_030579095.1. Taxonomy (NCBI): domain Eukaryota; kingdom Fungi; phylum Ascomycota; class Dipodascomycetes; order Dipodascales; family Trichomonascaceae; genus Starmerella; species Starmerella davenportii. Next base: position 241,622 of record JAKUAD010000012.1, read on the forward strand.
CGCGTTCGTCGAGCCGATCAAGGCCGTGAACAACTCGCTGCGACAGGTGCGCCTGCTGCGGACGTACATGACCGAGAACGACGTTGCGGCGGCGCCGCTGTGGGACGGGCAGCAGTTCACCGAGCTCGAGTCTCTTCCCGCGCGACTGAACCAGCTGGAGGAACAGCTGACCGCGCTCGTTGAGAGCAAGCTCGACCTCAAGAAGAGCCAGCTGAAGCTGCTCGAGAACCGGTACACGCTGCAGTTCGCGGCGAAGTACTTCCGCGGCAGCGGCGCCGACGGCGTGCGCACCGATACCGTCGTTGGCGTCGTTCCGCGTGCGCAGGTGCCCGCGCTGCGCCAGATCTCGTGGCGCGCGCTGCGCGGCAACCTCGTGTTCCTTTCCGAGGACATCGAGGAGCCCGTGTGGGACAGCAAGGCGCAGAAGCACGTGGACAAGAGCGTGTTCTTCATCGTGACGCACGGGCATGAGCTGCTGGCGAAGGCCGAGAGCATTGCGCAGGCGATGGAGGCGCACGTGTTCCCCGTGCCGAGCACTGACGTCGCGGATCAGCTGCAGGAGCTGAACGCGCGGCTGGCCGAGGTCAACGAGGTCCTCGACCAGACGCAGCGCACGCTGCGGCTGCAGCTGCAGGCGGTCGCGCAGGAGATCGAGCTGTGGCACGTGAGCCTGGCGAAGGAGCGCGGCGTGTACGACGTGCTGAACAAGTTCGTGTACGACGAGAACCGCAAGCTGCTGATCGCGGAAGGCTGGATCCCGACGGACGAGATCGTGCGCGTGCAGCAGTCTCTGAAGGCGATCAGCGAGGCGTTCCAGGTGGAGAGCCCGACCGTTCTGACGCTGCTGCGCACGACGCGCGCTCCGCCGACGTTCCACCGCACGAACAAGGTGACCGAGGCGTTCCAGAACATGGTCGACGTGTACGCCGTCGCAACGTACCAGGAGGTCAACCCGGCGCTGCCGACGGTGATCACGTTCCCGTTCATGTTCGCGGTGATGTTCGGCGACATCGGACACGGCTTCCTTATGTTCCTTGCGGCGCTGCTGGTCGTGCTGAACGAGCGCAAGCTCGCGACGTTCAAGGGCGGCGACGTGTTCGACATGTTCTACTCCGGGCGGTACGTGATCCTGCTGATGGGCACGTTCTCCATGTTCACCGGGTTCATGTACAACGACCTGTTCAGCCGGTCGATGACGCTGTTCCCCAGCGGCTGGCGCTGGCCCGCAGGGTTCAAGGAGGGCACGCAAGTCGTGGCGGAGAGCACCGGGCGCGTGTACGCGTTCGGCATCGACTACATGTGGCACAGCACTGAGAATAACCTGCGCTTTTTGAACAGCTACAAGATGAAGCTCAGCGTGATCATGGGGTACCTGCACATGCTGTACTCGTACTTCTTCTCGCTGGTGAACGACCTGCACTTCCACTCGATGGTGAACATCCTGGCGAACTTCGTGCCCGGGCTCGTGTTCTTCCTCAGCATCTTCGGGTACCTGTCCGTGGCGATTGTGTACAAGTGGACTGTGGACTGGACGGAGCGCGGCGCGACGCCGCCGAGCCTGATGAACATGCTGATCAATATGTTCCTGTCGCCCGGCAAGATCGACGAGCCGCTATACGCCGGGCAGAAGGGTGTGCAGCTGTTCCTGCTTTTCGCGGCGCTGGCGAGCGTGCCGGTGCTGCTGCTGGCGAAGCCGCTGTACATGCGCAAGCACCTGCAGCAGCAGGCGCTGGCGCTGCCCGTCGACGACGCGGAGGGCGCCGAGGAGGCGCACGAGCACGAGTCGTTCGGCGACATCATGATCGAGCAGGCGATCGAGACGATCGAGTTCTGCCTGAACAGCGTGTCGCACACGGCGTCGTACCTGCGTCTGTGGGCGCTGTCGCTGGCGCACTCGCAGTTGTCGCAGGTGCTGTGGGACATGACGCTGAAGCTGAGCTTCGGCGTGCACGGCGTCGTCGGCGTCGTCATGACCGTCGTCATGTTCGCGGTGTGGATGTCGCTGACGGTCGCGATTCTCACGGTGATGGAGGGCACGTCCGCGATGCTGCACGCACTACGTCTGCACTGGGTCGAGTCCATGTCGAAGTTCTACATCGGCGAGGGCTACGCGTTCGAGCCGTTCACGTTCAAGGGCATCGCCAGCAGTGTCGCGCAGTAGCGTGGCCCGCAGGGCCCCGCTTGCCGCCGCGGCAGCACCGGCTGGCGTCGGCCGCTCGGCTGACGTTGCGCGGCAGTTGGTCCAGGATGCTGTGCTGTCTACGGCCGACACCGCGCAGCCTGTTTCTAATAAAAAAGTGAGCCTAACTTACCTATCTACTTACATCTCTGTAGCCTGAGGACGCGCAAGCCGAAACGCACACGTCAAATGAGCGGGATGCGCAAACAACGCAAACCAGAATGCGCGCGACCAATGCGTCAAACAATCCCACACGTCAAAAGCACACGGCGAACGCACACGGCGAGCGCACACGGCGAATGCACACGGGACGCACAGGTCGGGTCGAATTACTCAGGCCGAGATGCACAAACCGAAACGCGCAGGTCAATACGCAATCAGAACGCGCAATCAAGACGCAGATCGAAACACAACCAAGGCGCAGGGCAAATAAGCACGCCGCACGGTGCAGACTAAATAAGCAGGCCACAACGCGCGCGGGCCACTCTGCCTGCACCCACGTCGCCGCCGCGCCGCTCTGACAAAGCAGGCGCGATGCTGGGGCGGAACGACGACCTCAGCGCCGTCGTCGAGCTGCTGGACAAGGTGAGCGCAGAGCTCGCGGAGAACCGCGCGGAGCTCGACCGGCTGTGCGGGAAGGCCGACGAGATGGTTGGTGCCGAGCCCGTCGAGGCGGGCGACGAGCCGCCCGCGGCCGCGTTCGACGCGCGGCTCGCCGCGGTCGTGGCCGAGATGTGCGCACAGCTGAACACGGCGCTCGCGCTCGTCAGCGAGCAGCAGCGCGCGAGCGAGCTGGCGGAGGCGCGCGCGCGCTGCGAGCAAGAGCGCGAGATCCTGGCGTGGCGCAACAAGAACGAGGAGGCCGCTGCCGAGCTCGCGCGCATCGACCATGCGCAGCAGGACGTGCGCCGCACGCTCGTCAAGCTGCTGGGCGAGATCCAGTGACGCGGCGCGCGCCGATGCGTGTGGCAGGCGGGCTGTGTATTGCGACGTATTAGTTGGCATTGACACGGTGTAGGCGCGCATACTGTGCGACTGCGGTTTGAGGGCGATGATTGCCCAGTGTGTCGCGCAGATTGCACGACTCGCGGCCCCGGCACGGATTCGGCCCGTGTCATTGCACGCGGAACCGTGCGGATGTCTTGCGCCCGTGGTGGTGCGCCCCACGTAGGCCCGGATCTTTGTGTCGGGAGTACTTGCTTCCTGTAGACGCGTGTATTATCTTTTCTTTTTTTCAAATCTTTTGCATTTCTTTTGCGCTGCTGTGAACGCTTTTTGCGCAACGGCGCGATTTTTTTGCGGCGCTTGGGGCCGCGTAATTTGCTTGCATCTAGCTACAATTCTACATCGCCTGGAAGGCGTCCGGCGGGAGCTGTGCGCGGTACTGCTGGAACAGCTGCAACGCGGCCGCGAGATCGAAGTTCGCCTGCTGCAGGCACATCTCGGCGTACCCCTGCGTGAGGCGCGTTTGGCGCATCACCTCTTGCACGAGATCGGCCGCCTGGCCCGGAGCCTGTCCGGGAGCCATTCCGGGAGCCATTCCGGCAGCCACGCCGGGAGCCACGCCGGGAGCCATTCCTGGAGCCTGTCCGGGTACCTGCCCGGGGACCTGCCCCGCTTGCACCGGCACGGGTGCAGCGGCCGCCGGCATCTGCGCGGGCGCTGGCGTGGGCGCCGCCCCCGCGGTTGCCACGGGCAGCTGCGCGTGCATGCGCACGGTGAGCATGTCCGACGCGACGAGGTAGCTCGACGGCCCCGGCAGCACGACGAGGCAGCGGTCGAAGCTGCGCGGCTCGTTCTTGGCGGTCTCGACGAACTCGCCGTGCACGCTGATGATGATGGCGGTGTCGCCGAACGCGCGCACGTCGCTGACCTTCCACGCGTCGATGGCGAACGCGGCGGCGTTCGCGAGGTCGTGCCGCGACGCCGGCAGCGCCGCGAAGGCCTCGTGGATGCGCGCGGCGCCGACGTGCACCTTGTTGTGGCGCGCGTGCTGGCTGCTGTTGCGCTCGAGGTTGCGGCTGTTCGAGATGTATGACTGCGGCGCAGGCTTGCTCGACGGCAGGTGCGGCGCGGCCGCGTTGTAGCACATGCTGAACAGGCTCGCGTCGTCGTACAGCGGCAGCAGCCCCGGGCGGTTCGTGTCCCAGAGCATGAAGAAGTTGGTGAGGAAATGCGGCACAACCTGCGCCACGCCGTCGTCCTCGAAGAATGTCGGCTTGAGCGGCAGCGGTAGCGCGTTGCCGGGCAGCTGCGCCTCGTCGCGCACCTGCAGGCCGTCGATGATGAGCAGCTTCGGGAACATCTGCACGACCTCGCGTACCTGGCTCTCGTAGGCGGGGTGCTGCTGCACGGGGTTGCCCGCAAGCACGAGCTCGCGCAGCGCGGGCAGCTTGTTGCGCAGCGCGGCCAGGCTCTGCACGGACGCCAACATGTTGTTCGCGAGGCTCAGATTGAGCAGGCCCGGGTACGTGCTGGCGACGTGCGCGACGAGCTCGCCGTCGGCGAGCCCGTTTGCGTCGAGCTTGACGCTGACGACGCGCGGCAGCGCGCTCTTCGCGATCTTCATGAGCGCCTGGAACGTCTTGAGCGCCGTCGCCGCGTTCGCGAGGAAGCCGTGCGCCTGCAGCGTCGCGTCGCCCATCATCGCGCTGAGGTCAAGCAGCCCCGCCGCGGGCACGTACCGCTGGTTCAGGAAGTCGCGCAGAATCTGGATCGTCTGCGACGTCTCGGGGCTTGGCGTCACGGGTTTGTACACGACCTTGATGCTCAGCCGGTTGCCGGAGAAGCGCACGCCGCTCAGCTTCTCGGCGTCGCGCGTCTCGCTCGCCGTGATCTGCGCGCTCACGACGTTGCCGACCTGCTTCGGCTGCTGCAGCGCGATCTTCGCGCGCCGCTCCACGAAGCTCACGAGGTCCGCGAAAGGCCCGCCCTCCCAGTTGCGGATCTCCACGAACGGCACCTTGATCTGCTCCGCGGGGCGCGTCGGCTGGTCGACGGCCATGCCGCCGTTCTGTCGCCTGCGCCCGCCGCGGTTGCTCATAATTTGCCGATGACTCAGCGTGCGCGCGTTAGCACCCGCGACGGCACGGTCGCTGGCCAGCGCGCCGCGGCCGCAGCAGGCTAGCGCAGGCGCGAGCGACGCAATGCTCGACGGGGTAGTAATATGGACTGGCATGTTCATGGTGTCGCACTCTTGAAGCGCGCTGGTGCCTAGAGCGTCACCATGTCGAGGAGGAAGCGTCAACGAGGATTGCCAGGACGCAGTGATTTACAGAAGATTGCGCGCGACATTTGTGCGCCGTTCCCTGAGGATAGACAGTGTTTCTTTGTGTTCCCTGGTTCAGTGCGTCCGCCATGCTGCGTATTAGGCGCAGCCCGACGTCGTGTTCAATCATATAACTCGGTGTCTCTGCCCCGCACACAGTGCTGACCTATTGTAGAGCCTTGTTCGGCCAGGTATACATGTATCTATCGCATGCATTTATCGCAATTTTCGAAGCGCTTTAAGTGCGCCCAGAATGCCGTCTCGTGGAGAGCAACGACTGCTAATGTGAGGCGGCATGCGTTCGCACGGTCGTCTCTGTCGCGAGCGCCGCTGGATCGTGCCGGCGCGATCGCACCACGCCTCTGCGGCTGACTACAGGCGCTCCGCATGACCCCACTTCAGGCGATTCTCGTGTTCGGCACAATCGGCGTGCTGGCCCTCAGCGGCTCGTGCCCCGCCGAGCCGCCGCGTTACGAGCTGCGCAGCACGGTGCTGGGCCAGCAGATCATCGATCGCGTCCTGGCGGCGGTGGCCGAGCAGTTCGCCAGCGTCGCCGCCGCTCGCGCGCCGGTCTCCGAGTTTTCCGTGGACGGCGACGCGCCCTTGGACCCCAGCATGCCGCTCGCGGAGTTCGTGGTGCGACACGCGCTGGCGGCTGGGTACCCCGTAGTCAACCGCTTCATCGATGTCGACGCGTCGGGGCTGTCAATCGCGACCTCGCGCGTGGACCCGGAGGTCACGAATTGCGACGGCACACCGGCGGAAGTTGAGTTCGCGGCGAGCCTAACCGAGTTCGAGACCGAGTTCGGGTTCACGCAGCAGGAGTTCGACGAGTCGGTCGCCGAGCTGGACGAGATCGTCGAGTTCGCCTCGAGCGAGATCCGCAGCGTCATCGAAAGGAATGCCAACAAGTAAGGATGTTTAGGGCGAATGTTCGGCCCAGTTCCTTCTCCAGCTTAGTGGCACGTTGCAGCAGACACATATTCACGAGCTTCGATGTAGACAGCCAGTAGGCCGCGGAATGGTAGTGTTGTTACCCTGAGCCCATCTAGAGAACGTAGAGCTCGAGCACGTCGCGAACTTCTAAAAGGTGCAACCCATCCGCTGAACATATCGTATTGCCTGCAAGCCTACGTGAACGTAGCAGAACACCGCAACATTCTATAAACTGCATTGGCTTGGCTGCAGTGTGAGTGAGAGGGGATTCATGGCCTCCGCCAGCCCTCAGGATCATTGTAAACCGCATATCATGCTGCACTGTCCGGAGGAGCTCTACTTGTCCGTTGCAACGGGGTTCTGGGCAGGGCTTGTCCTGCCGCGCATGGAGGCCAGATTCTGTAGCATGTGTTGACGTCGCGCCACAGAGGTTGGCGCAATTCTTTACTCTGGAGTGCATTTCACGCACCTCGAGGAGGTCACCGGCCCCCTTAATGGTTTTTTGAAGGGCAGTGGCCATATTGGTCGTCATTGAGAGGGACCAGCTCGTGTGCACTTGCAGAGTCGCGTTCTGTTCTGCTTAGTTGTCTAGCGATGGATGCATTTGCAACACGCCAACCAGTCAGTGTTAACCGGCTAGTGAGAGAAGATACGTCGGCGAAATTCTTAGAATTGTCCACTGAGGATGCAATCACTTAACCTGTAGTTTTGTAGGATTTTTTCCAGAATATTTTTTGGGTAACTCAAGATCCATTTTTCGGTAGTTGGTTAGACCGTATAGCGGCGGTGATGGTAGAGCCACAAAGCAATCGGACACGAAGCGTTCCTGCAAGCAGAATATGTAAAGTCAGCCTTGGGCTTGGTGCGCGAGTCTGTACGAGGCAACAGGTCTGCAGCTCTTTAGCGTTTGCATCGGTCCCACTCACTGCATAGTCGCCTACTCTGCCGCTGGGTGTGCTACCTGCAACCAGACGCCGTCCGTCGCCAGGCACGCCGTCCGTCGCCAGGCACGCCGCAGCGTTGAGAATGACGACACGCAGCAGTACCATTAAGCGCCCGATAGCGGCACAGTGTTCAGGGTTTCTCAAATCTAGCGTACATATACAAGTATATACATTCTAAATAGAGCTCGAAGTCTTTTAGGGAGCCGTTCTCGGCCGTGTCAGTTTCCCGGTTTAGTCCAACTCCGTGTAGCCCTTGGCACCCTGAGTGTACAAGTGGGCCACGTCGTATTCGGCCTTTAGTGGCACACCGGCCTTGAACTTCGCGACAATGTCGGGGTTCGCGATGGTGGGACGGCCAAAGCTGATAGCGTCGGCGATCCCGTCGGCGAGGGCCTTCTCTGCCGTCTCGAGGGTGTATTCCTGGTTCAAGATGAGCTTGCCCGTGAAGTGTTTCCGAATGATGTCGTGCAGGGGCAGGACTTCCGTCGGCATGAACGTCGTGGACGGAGTCGACTCGCGCAGGGCCAGGTGCGCGATCTTTTTCTCGCTCAAGAACTGGGAGGCCGCGACGTACAGCGGCTCTGGGTCGCTGTCGGCCACGCCCTGGACAAGTCCGTTAGGCGAGAAGCGCACGCCCGTGCGCTCGGCACCAACAGCGTCGACGACTGCCGTGACGACCTCTTTCAGCAGGCGCAGGCGGTTCTCGATGCTCCCTCCGTACTCGTCGGTGCGCTTGTTGGAGTTATCCGAGAGGAACTCGTGGATCAGGTACCCGTTGGCGGCGTGAATCTGCACGCCGTCAAAGCCGGCGCGGATCGCGTTCTTGGCGGCTTTAGCGTACTCCCCCACAATCCGCTTGATGTCCTCCTTTGTGAGTTCGCGCGGGACCTCCGGATCCTTTTTGCCGCCGTAGACATGGAGAGCCGTAGGATAGGGAATCGGGGATGGCGCAACGGGTTGCATGCCCGTGACGGAAGAGTGCACAGCGCGACCCATGTGCCACAGCTGGACAACAATCTTGCTGCCCTTGTCGTGGACGGCTTTTGTGATAGGCTTCCACTGCTCGACCTGCTCCTCGGACCAGATACCGGGCCCGTACGGCCAGCCAAGGCCTTCGCGGCTGATGCCTGTGGCCTCGGTGACGAGCAGTCCAATGTCCGCGCGCTGGGCGTAGTGCTCCCGCTGGAGGTCAGTGGGCACGCCCTCCTTCGAGGCGCGGCCACGCGTCAAGGGGGCCAAGACCAAGCGGTTCTTGGCCTCGATACTGCCGTAGGTAATAGGGTCAAACAATGAAGGCATAGTATGTGTGGAGAGTAGTTGAGAGAAGATGCTGATGACGAGCAGCTGTGCTCCATTATATACTATGTCCGCGTCAGGCGGCTTGCGCCCTGGATTAAAAGCGCGGCAAGGTTTTGCGACAAGAATTGTTTATGTATACGTTGTTTTCATACCTCTGTGCCACCCTCTCCACCGACAACCAGAAGCATGAAACTTGGTCAGCACGACACGCGCTGCCGAAAAGGATCTGCATCTCGAAATAACCACACCTAAGCGATCCGCCATGGGCAAAAGCTGCCTGCAGTCGGTCGATTTATTTTTCGCGGGCCCGGAAGTGCAGTTTATTGGTACGTGAGGATTCCACTTCAGTGGCAGCCAACGTCTTTATTACTAAAGTCGCATGAAATTTATAATATGAGCGAATGAGGCAAGGGCGCGGATGCGTCTATGACAGATTGTTACAAAGCCGTGCATATCCGTAGCCACAAATTGGGGCCACCATATGTATACGTGAATTTTACACGGAAGCACGGCAGGCACATTCACAAAAGGTCTGTCAAGCAGAAATGATATAACAATACGTACGGGGGGGGAAGCACTGAGCAGCGAGGTCTCACCAAAACCGATATTGACAAGCCTCTCAGATCACCACAGACGCGTCAGCGCTGCGGACGCTGTATCTTTCACTATCGACGAGAACGGTACCATTAATAGGAGATTTGTGCCTGGCTGGTGCGCACTGGTGCGCACGATTTTTTCGAGTGGCTAGACTCCTGTGGACAAAAAATACAACCGCCTAGCGCGTAGATGTCCACGACGTCGTGCCTTCAGAGAGACGTACGAGTTTAAACAAACACGAGTTCAAACAAACACGAGTTGGAAGAGCCGGCTAGGTACTACCGGCTTCGCGGGTCAGTTTCGCGAAGAGTTCGCCAGCAGGCGGTTCTTGTGAAGCGCGAGCGTTCGACAAAGATGCGCACAGAGAGGGAATGCAGTAGTTAAAATGTGGCCCGCCTAGCGGGTGAGTTTGTAACTAAGTAACTAGTCTAGGTCGGTGAGTCTGCTGTCGAGTGCCGTGGGCAAAAGCCCAAGCTAGCCGTCTGCACACCAGCGCCGGCGTGGATGACTGCTGTGGATTCGCTGGAACCCCTGGGGCTGCGGGCCTGTGACGCCCACCAGCGCAGACGATGTAGGTGCTGCTGTATCCGCCGTCAGCACGACAAATCCGTCTCGTTTGTTTTCTGCCGGCCCGTGAGGGTTATATACATAGCCGGCGTGCGCTGTTTGCCGGCGCGCGTCGCACGTCCTAGAGTCGCGCAGAGACTCTGCGGGTTCCGGCACACCGTCGAGCTGCACGCTTTCGACCGGCGCAGAACACCACCGCCAACGCGCCGGCATCGCGCTATTCTACACACTACTCGGCCATCTCGTGCTCGACGGCGACGTACTGCTTCTGCACGCCCTTCAGCTCGTCGATGGTACCGACCTGCGCGAAGAAGCTCTCCGCGCTCTTGCGGTCCGGGAAGTCGACGATGACGGTGCGCGCGTCGCGGCGCATGTAGTCCGAGTAGTTCGGCACCATGAGCAGCCCAATCAGGATCTTCCAAGTCGCGATCACGTCGTTAGCGGCAATCTTTACCGACGAGTGCGCAA